>JAODUG010086365.1:9566-50608 GCA_027564795.1 Aphredoderus sayanus
TATTGATGATGAACTTTTAATTGATGGCACATTTGGATTTACACCTATACCGATTTTGCCACAATGGTTGTTTTTGCTTTATGTGTCACATTCATAAAAGTCCATATAAATCAATGCTTGTCTGTCCACAGAGATGCTGTTGAGTTTTTTTCATGCTCAAATGATAAAGTATATCAAGTGCCATTATGTTCTATCAGTGCCATTTGTCTCTACTCCAAAAGCCTGCAGGCTCAGCCCTAGATAATGATAGTGATCTTTTTCATTTATATCAACTCCAATGACTCAGAATGGGAACTTCAATCATTTATAATTCTTCTATTCATAAATATCCCCCTGCTGTTTGTTTAATGTATATTTCATTGACTGACAAAAATGAATGCATCCTCTTTTCACTCAAAATGTGATTGACAGGATTTTTTGAATATCTAAGTTTGATGTAGTGGGTTAAGTCCACATTAGCAGTTATTTTGGTACATGACATCCTGATGGCTGCACAAGGTAAGCCCAAAACCAATCAAATGGTGATACAAGTCAATGATTCGACAGCTGAGCTCAACCACACCTTCCTCAGTACAATTCATCCTCACACCTTCCATTTCTAATCTGCACAGCTGTGCATCTGTGCAGTATTTTAATTTCTGATTGTCTGTCACTGTGACTCCAAGAGCGAGCCAATCTCCTTTCAGTGGTGATTACTATGGGAACATGTCAAACTGTTTAATTGGCTCCATTAGCAGACTCTGTTGTTTTTTTTTACTTGAATAGGGTCTACAATTTCTCCTGAGTGCTGCAGGTCTCTAATGAATAATTCCTAGATCTCCTATTCTAACACGAATGCCCCAAATTACACACATTAAGGTAATTCAAACACAAGGACACTTACATAATAGTGTAGTAGTTTAAAATTGGTTTCGAAAAGCCCAAGTCAATCTCCCTGTCACTGGCCATTTTAATTGTATTGTCAAGCTGGGAACGTTTTTTGAAAAGATTTGAACTAAAGCCTTGATTGAGCGTCAATGGAGAAATGTATGCTTCTTTAATTTCTCAATTAATCCACTTTGGAACAGGGTGGCCTTTTGTTTTTGTTCAAACAGTGCCTGTATGGTCTTTCTGTATAGGGACCAAAAGCCCTTGAAGAGATTTCTGGGTGTTTTTACATAACAGATTCAGGAATCTGTTAACTCCCTTAACAGGCCTTAAGCAAGCTAAGAGCCAGGTTCAATAACCACTCTCTGCTTTCAGAAACAGTGTTCTTTCTGGTCAAACAAGTACACATCTACTGTATGTAAAGCGTGTTCTTTTTTGTCACCATTGACATTTTTGTGGCCCAGTCAATAATACTCACTTAATTCAACTGCAGACAAGGTCTACAGGAAACACCAAAAGCAAGGACACTGTGCTCTAAAAAGGTTTGCTAACCAAGACAGCTGTAGCTGTAATGATTTTCAAGGAACAATAATGTCTGTTCTGATTTCCCATTTTAATACAAGAAAAAACAAGTCCACAAGGGTAAAAAAAATTGCATGCGCTGTAATTTCTAAGAACAGTGACAGTTTAATTGTACTCCATCACAGACAGCAACTCAATACATATTGTGTAGTGTATGGTGGAGAAACCCCTGCCAAGCAAGCTGAACAGCTGAGATGCTTTGCAGCTTGCTTGCCATAGGATAAGCCCAACACACTTATTGATCCATCTTAAAAACCTTCCCCCAGTAACCAATTGGAGTTGACAAGGCAGTCAAGTCAGACAGTGTATCACCACAGGAGCCATTTTGGTATAAATCAGGTGCTGAAGGACACTGGCTCCCACCTCTAATGTATCTCATTAGTCTGCTCTTTTAGACAGTGTACTTGCTGTTTTCCATGTCTCCCAAGGCCACATTTGTCCTTCCTAGGGGAATGTAAGCTTTTTTCACCCTTTTTATAGTACACTATAGAAACCTCTGATAGACACACTCTGGCCAATTATTACTGCATGCCCAAATGCTTTACCCAAGAAGATGTAACTAGGAGACAGTGAGAACAAGCCCAATTATACAACAGAAATGAGTAAAAAAGGATTGCATTTTATTATCACTGTAAAGAGAACACATACCCGTAGGAAGTGAATTGTATAGTAGGCTACTACAGCAGCTTCAGCTGTTATTAAAGTCACTGACCTGCTAAGAAATATTACTCAACGTATACAGTATAAACAATGACCTGCCCAGTCATTTTGTTGAGGTAATATAACATTGCTCTATTGTCATACCAAATATGTGACAGAAGCCTCTGGCATTCTGTTCCTGATTTAATGAGGTGCGAAGCCGGGTCTGCAGTCCCCTGATCCTCCAGCATCAATTGAGGTGTCCGCTGATGTTCATGAGGGCTCTCTAATGAATAAATGGCTGGGAAAATGGTGCCTGACTTGGGAACATGCCGCTACCCTGCCCATTGTTAAAAGCCCAAAGTGAGATTAATCGCCATGGCTGAGAGGAATGATATACTTTGTTTTGGTTAATTTATGGTCTCTTTGCAACAGACCTGGAGCCAACATCATGCCTCTCACATGCTAACTCCTACGCCAGCAGTCCCTTTGGGCACCGTTTAAAGCCAACTAACATGGTGAAATAAGATTCAGCGTACTTGAACAAGATATCAGGATGAATTCCTCAGAAATAAAAGCGCCGCGAGCTGCTCTTCTTCCACCCACAGTCTTGGCTTTGTGCGTCTCGGCTCCTTTTCCTCTTGCCCCGCCTGCCGCGTCGCTCTCCAGGCCAAAAGCCGCATTCAGGGCTGATCTAATAATAGGTGGGCTCTATTCAGGCGGGATGGAAGATAGAAAGGAGTGTCTATGGCAGACGCGAGGGTACCGCGGCGACAAGAGGAAACATGTTGATACTGAGTCGCCGTGGCGTTTGTGAATGACAGCTGTTAACCGTGGTCCGGCGGAGGATCAAAGCGAATGGGGTCCCCTCTTACCCAGGTCTCACCCGAGGGGGGGTCGGGGGGGGAAAGGTGGGATAGCGAAGCCCCGCGGTCCCAAACGTGACTTGTGCTAATGTGAATATTTCATGTGCAGGGGTCCTACGGCTGGCAGCGCTGCTCAGACACACAGGGAAAGAAAGCGGGGAGCAGAGGGACACATCAGTATTCATGAGGATGAGTCGCCGCCGCTGCTCGTGTGCGCGGCATACACATATCATCCCTGACAGCTCCTTCTCATTCCTTGCTCCCAAAAAAAAAGGCAGCTCAGTTATTGAAACTGCCTGTTGAGTTTTCCATACGCAGATCTGCCAAAAGCAGCTGGCATTTTAGACCCTTCCGATAAGGTTTTTGTTAAGTTCTGAAGGTAGAAAGTAGAGCAGTAAGTGTTGTGTAACATGCGCACAGTAGCTGTCTTGCAACTGGGTGGTACATTGTCACCCACATTTCACATTTTGTTTCATTTAACACAGCTTACATAACTCGCACAGCATTAAGCCGAATCATTAAATGTAATGTTGATCTGATAGATTTAAAAGGGCAGTATCTACTTCCCAGTAGGAACCGAATCACATAGTCATATTGTAGACGAGACAAATCAAGTCTACCGAAAAAACTCTCCCCTCTGGTCCTACTTTCTCAAGGTTATTTTCAAAGATAGCCAGTGTTTTTGTACAGTATGTGGGTTGAAGCTTAGGTTAAGCTCCGTCACTAGAGACGCACAGTGTAACCCAATGCAGTCAGAGGATTTGGAGGCCACAAGAGAAACAGGGGTGTAACTAATGTAATCCCCAGGGAGGCCTGGATGGGCACTGGCTTTTGCCCCAGCAAAACGCAGTGGGGCCGCTTTAGTTCCGGCCGTGTTGAGAGTTGTACAGCACCAGACTTTAAAGGCAATGAGATTCAGGGTCTCTGTGCCTCAAACTATGACCGCCCTGGGAAACCCACAAGACAATGGTGGCCGTCTTCTGACAAGGAGCGCTAGAGAAGAAAAGTTCCACAAGGAAATAGCATTATGGTCTCCAGAAAGGGGTACTTCTTATGTCACTGTACAGTAGCTATGCCACAGCATAACGCCTAACAGTGCAGTCAGTAGCTCCATTTCCTCCTGCTGGAAGCAATACAAATTTTACTGCCTGCTTAATCCAATGAGATGAATCTCCGCAAACACCCTGCAAGCCTGGATAAGGATGTTCTTATTTACTCAATTCAGGAGGGTGCTTCTGCGATATATCCTAATAGAAATTGTCAGATTTACTATTTATAAACACATTACACAGTAAATATAATCCAGACCGGGTAGCCCCACCCTGTATATCTTTTGGAAGCTATATCACTAACATTTATTTATTTTATTTTACAGTGCGGAATAATGAGCTACCTCCAGAACCTGTCATCGTGCATTACTGTTTGGTGGAACCAAAGTACACCTTTGCTGCCTTTCGGATGCTTTTAAGTTCGTTAGTTATATTACTAGATGTAGTGAAAAGAAACATGATGTATACTGTGCCCAGCACCCTGTTGGATAAATAAGATATAATGCTTCTATTATATCCTTCCAAGAATAATACATTTTATTCTGTTTTATTCTTGGCAAAGCGTCTTCATCAGTTTCATATACCTTGTTGAAATCTCAAACTTTCAACAACTATGACATCTTTTGCCTTTTTCAGTGGAGCTGACATTATTTGACCAAAGGAGGTAATGAAGCAAAATTGATAGAAATCAGAGCACTCGCTGATTTTTAACAGCTGAATGGTCATGTTATCACAATGTTATCTCACTTTTCATATTCATGTTTTTCAAAAGAGGGCGGATCCTAAAATGGTTGAAGTAACATCTAAACAGATGGTTCCTTAATGTGGACGTAGTGAGCATCTTGACTGCATCTGTTATATAACTGTTACATAAAGAACTAACCCAAACCATACAGCATCTAGATTACAGCAGGGCTGTCCTACACATTGCCCAGCTTTGCCTGAGGCTGAGGTGAGAAGGCATCCAGATGGCAGGGCTCTCTCTCTCGCTATCCCTATCACTCTCTTTCCCTCTTCCTTCTAAGCGCTAATCAAATCCTATGGGCTGTTTTGTGTGTTTGACAAAATAATGACACCACACACAGGAAGAGTGCCAATCTGCACCATCCGAAGCAAGGCTGACAATCCCACAGACCCTCGCTTACAATTGTAGCTTACAATAGAACACACTGCATGCCTGACGAGTTCATCTTTAAACCTCACTGACACCATGTTCTCCAATTCTCCTTGAATATAGCAAGCTCATGTCTTGTACGTGTACAGTCAATGGCTACACCACACACGTGTGTGTATATATATATAAACCAATAAACTTGGATGGATGGATACTGTATATAGATAGATATATAGATAGACAGACAGACACAGACATTACAGAAAGACACAGACTCCAGAGTAGATACATGCGGCCCAGCTCATGTACGCTCCACGCTAAAGAATCATCATCCAGGCAGGTAATTGGCCGCTGCTTACATTGCCGTTGGCTTGTGCCCCCTCCCCCCAATGAGCCACATCTGTAGTGTTCATTAGAGCTGAGGAGCTGTGCAGCGTGCAGTGTAATCAGAGCTGGCCTCCCAGCCTGATCACTTCCAACAGCTTCTCCATGGGACTGCCAGGTCAGGGTGTGCGCCCACACTGGTGTTGGGAAAATGTAACATTTACTGTACACTAGGAGTTTCACAGATGAAACGGTAGTGGGGAAATTGCAGAAGTTGTGTTTATAAATTATTATTTGAAGAAATATTGCAATGACTCAGCATTTAAAGGAGTCCGCAAGAACCCCCCTGCATGCTTTATTAATCTTGCATGGTACATGGCTAATTATAGCCCAGCCCAGAGAGGAAGGCTATAAAATGTGCTCACTTCAGTCTTTGCCTTTTTAAACATGTTTAAGCTCAGATACACACTGGGGCCAGATACACGAAAACAACGGAGCATCGGAAAAGTATAGGAAGAAAAAGTAAATTGATTTAGTAGGCGGATGTGGAGAACTAGACAGGAAATGATAGTTTTAGAGGATGGTTTACCCCAGGTGCTGAAAAGCCAGATGGAGGGAACAGCTGAGTGTTGTGCAGAGAAATTGAATTGTCATCAGCTCAAGCTTTTAAAATGTTCATTAAAAAGCTGAAGTGAGAATGATTGGGACAAGGGGGGTAAAGGCTAATGACACCACATAAAATGACTAATTAAAATTCAAGGCGGTTTCACCATGGAGTGAATAGACTTTGAAACCCAGGGCTTAATAAATTAAATAACAAAATCATGTGCATGCCAACCTTTTTTTTATTAATCACTGTTATCAAAACATATTAATTTTACAATCATGCAGCTGGCATCCAGTAAGAGGGGAGAGTGATGAGAAATCATTATCAACTTCATTATATAAAGTTAAGATATTATTCTACCAATGCTATCTATGAATTATGAACAATATCACATTATTAGAGCTTTGTCTTTTCTTTCTAGGATTACCTTATGATGTAACCAGGTTGGAGAGATGTTTTCATTTCATGTAAAGAATATAAATATAGAAGAACAAAACAAAACATCCAACAGCTAACTGGTTAATGCAACTACAATAACAAACAGGTGATGCAATGTGCCTTTGTATTGTTTTGCTGGGACATCTTATTTAATGCCATAGCCAGTAAAATGGTTTTTACCCTGTCAGGGTAGCCCTTTACAGAGCTGAACAACCTTCACCAAATAGGCTTGACAAAATGCTCTCTCTGTGTATGTGTGCGTGTCAGTGTGCGCGCGTGCGCGCCATGTGTGCATGTGTGTGTGTGCGTGTGTGTGTGTGTGTGTGTGCATGCGTGGGTAAATGCATGTGTGTAAGAGAGAGAGGGAGAGAGCAAGAGAGGGGCTAGATTTTTATCAGGCTTCATGAATCGGTAAATTACATGCAGGTTAATTATTCTTTTTTTATTGGATTGTGCTTAATTCTGCAAGCTAGCTGTAGTGTAATATCTTCATTATGTGAACATAGAAGGGCTAGATACATTGCTTTCCATCCCTGATACTCTGTTCCACAGTGCTGTAACTGGTATGTCAGACTACAGCAGCAGATATTCAAATATCTTAGATGAGTGTGTCACCCTACATCACTAACAACATTTTGCATTGACTTGCATGGACTTGCTGGATATTCAAACTAGCCTTCTGGTCCACAGTACATAAAGAAGGGTATTATATAAAATGATGTGGGATAACCTCCCCCTCCCCCTTCCAAAAGTCAAACATGGAAGGGCTTACACGTTTGTGCCTCTATTCTCGCTGACGGCTACACCATATCAGGACCCCTCACTTGTCTAGCCCCTTCCTGATTGCCATGAGAGAAAGATTAGCTGACCCCGGGACCCACAACTAACATTACTCACACCCTGGTGCTGTCCTCTCAGGTGTACCGGCCTCCTATCAGAAGTGGCACCAAGTTCCTGTTCCCCGGCAACCAGCCTTGGAGGTCACAGTTCTCTGAAGCATCTGCTACTGACAAATAGCTGCTGGAGGGCTGCGGCCCGCAAAGGCGCGGTGAGAGGGTCGGGGGAAATAGGGAGGAGGTGCGAGAACAAGACCAGTCTGCAGATGGGAGCGCCCCGCAGGCAAGGGAGCACTTATCCAAACTGCTAAAAAAAGGCAAGGCGCAGTCACAGATGAAGAAAGTCACCACATGCACTTCTGTGGTAACACTCAGCTACCACAGAAGTGCAAAGACACTCAAAACAAAGAGAAAGGCAAAAAAAGAAAAAGAAAAAAAAGAAGTTATTTCAAATATTATTTTTTGATTCTTTTTTATTTTTTTGATTTAGGAGATTAAGCATGGTAGGAATGAAATGTAAATTCAACTACTGATTAAAATGGATTAGAATGTGTGGGATGTCTTTGTTATGTGGTAAGCTCCAGGGTGTCTTTGATGGGGTATGTATGGTATACGCTAATAAGTAGGAGTTTTTGCTGTAGTCCTGACTAATTAGCATCACAAGGTACATCGTACTTTCAGTTCACCTCAAAACTTTCAGCACTCACATACACACAAAAGTAGAAAGACATACAGGGGAGAGGGAGGGGGGAGAGAAAAGAGAGAGCGACAGCGGGTTGTACAGGGGCATAGATGTTTTAATCATGAGGGGGTTTTGTTGCTTGTGTTTTGCTCTCAGCCATAATTAAATTCTTAATTAGCGAGCCCTCTGGAAGAAATACATGAGGATAGAATTCAATTTACAGCCTGCACTGATTTGGCCCACAGTGGTTTTAGTGGGGAATGGTGCATGGGAAAGCAGCGTAGTGTGGTGGGGTGGGTACAGGAAGAGAACAGCAGAGGCAAAGCTGGAGGTAAAGACTGTATTAATTGTGTGTCAAACAGCTGTGCTATTGCTGCTCCCTACAGCAGCAGAGTACTGTATCTGTTACATCCCAATGGCGATCTCAATTCAATGAAGATATCTGACTATAGGATAGAGACATGTCACTATTACCCTCTCCTTTGACCCCTGTCTGTCTTTGTGTAAACGATGGTTAGAGCAGTTCTTGCTTGTGCATGGCAGAAATGCCCATTTTCTACTTTAGTCCAACTAAAATCTCATAGCAAAACCTAGGGCTCTTAATTGCTTCTACTGCTATGAACCTTGTCTACCTTGTCCTGCCCATCTTACAATGCAATCCGTGGCTCTTTCCTCAACCTGAAGAGCAAGCCATACCGTGGTCCAGGAGAGAACCATCAAGGTTCACCCACTGGCAGCCTCGACAACTTTAGCTCACCCAAGTGGGAAATTGAGAAGCCATCTTTTAATAGGTCTGCTGGGGTCTTTAGTCATGCCTCCCCTCTCCCCGTGCATGTCTTGCCTGCCCCAGGGAATAGCTCTGCGCAGCTTTGGACCAAGGAAGCCTGCGAGGTGCATCAACCCTTTGATGTGTCAGCAATGCGTTGGTCGCGCACCTCTGTGCTATATTGAAATGTGATGCAATGGCGATAGGAAGTGGAAGAACTGCCAGCGGCTAATTGAATAGGATTTGCTCTGCTCAGTTTACCCCGGCACTAGGTCCTCGACGTACCCCCTGGGACAGCAGATTTGAATGTGTCTGTGGGCACAAGAGTGCGGTGTACATATAAATAAGTACTTTTTTGCAGGGAAATAGTGGATGTGTTGCAGATGTAAGGGTGCGCCAGTGCGAGCGCGAGTGTACGTGCGTGGGCGGCAGTGAACAAGTGCAGCCTACCTCCGAATGTTCTTTTGACCTCTTTCTCTGCGTTTTGAAAAATGCACAATCCAAACCGGCACCGCAGCACAGACAGCTGCGGGCGGGGTCAACTCCCAGGCGATCCGGCGCTGCAGGGAGCCAAATCGGCAAATGTGCTCACGGTATCCGCCTCCCGGGGCGGACGTAAAGCAGCCATCGTGGCAGCATGGGGGCGAGGCCTCGCGGACAGCGGTGTGGAGGAGGAGAGGGGAGTGCGGATGGGGTGCGGTGGGGGTGGGGGGGGTGCATTGTGCAGTCAGATCAGCGCTGTGGAGGCGAGGGCTTAGAGGCTTTAACGCGTACGCAGCACATGTAATCCCCAAGCCCCAGGGTGGGACTGCATGCCAGTAGGATTCACAGACGTTCTGATGAACGCTGAGAATAGATATCTTATTATTCATATTAGTTTAAAGGAATACTTTCTAAGACCCAAAAAATAAGCATGTCGATTACTCACCCCTCACAGCCTGGAATGCTGAAGGAAATAATAAAGGTTGTTTCTGGAGATGGTGCTGTAGTTCTAACAATTTTACTTGTTGTGAAATATTCGCTCATTCCTTACTTATCATACATTATGACAGATGATATACAATGATGGTGTACAGTGCACAAGCACATTACGTGAATCTCCATTTAGTCATGCCCTCTACTTCCTCTGTGGGTGTGCATGCATGAATCTCTCTAGGATGTTGGGCAGTGGGTGGCTCCGTATTAACCTCTGGGCAATTTCGCCTCCATTAAAACTAGCAATTAGGACGGGATTAAAACCCATGGATGCAGAGCATAATGGATAAGCAGTATATGCTTCCCATTAAGACAATATTTTATTCCAGCATAACGATTGTGTGTCCGGACAGCCAATCTAAGCCAGTTAACAGATGTAGGTAAGACATGGCTGACCATGCTCTGTCAGCTTTGAATGGGGCCGTATGCACAGATAATACTGTGAGAAGACCTGATCAAAACCCGCGTGATTTTATCGCATTATGCCACCTGAGGGTGGCATTAGTAATTATTGCTTTTTAACCCTCCTGTTGTCCTCAGATTTCAAACTCACACCTTGCTGTGCACATCATGTGTCTGTCTAAGCTGTAGAATTAGGTTTAGCGCCTTCTATCTGCCACAAAGTGCTAGCGATTTGGGTCAGTTTGACCCGGAGGACATCATGAGGGTTAAGCATCCCTACTGGGCGTGATGGACCGAAGATTGGAAGCATCTTGATAATATCGCTGCCAAACATGCCATCGACAGGCACACTGTGAGGCAGAGCAGTGCTCCTGTTCCCATAACAACACATAACATAACAACAATCGCGGTCTAGTCCCGATGGTTGCCTTGCCGTGATCGTTTGCAGATTTAACTGCAAACGTGAAACAATGCAGCACTGTCTTCACACGCGGGAGCTTAGACGTCTCATAGTGTGTTCCATGGAATATCAGACCCCCCACCCCTCCCCACCAGGAGGGGGTCATGCGTAACCTGAACTCAAAAGGTTCAAAAGGCTCATACAAAACTGGAATCCCTGATCTCCAGAAGAGGAACATGAAGGCATTGTGCGCCAACTGATGTTTGCTGCATTCTGTTGTTTTGCCCCCTTCTCCTGTCCTCCCCCGTGCTCCCCCTTCCCTTCCCTTGGTTCGCACCTCCCAGAGGGAGGCTGAGGAAACACAGCAGCACCACTGCATTGTGCAGAAAACTACAGTCTACATGTCATTGTCTTGGAAGATGATGTTAGTTGTTTGTGATACAAACAAATAAAAATGTGTGTAGTAAAACGTGTTTAGTTACAAGATTAAGTCACAGCAACATGCCTGAGTATCTACCCTGCATTTATTTAGCACATGGTCACAACCTTGACACTGAATCTAACTTAGTGTCTAATATAGGCTAGCGTTAACCTATTGGCCTTCCAAATTACATTGATTATATTTGAGTGAAAGAGTGATTGAGATTTGAATGTGCATGAGAGGAATCAAAAGTGCAGCAATCTGTGAAATTTTAACCTCATTAAGTATGATTAAACATTGTGTGCAGATGGTAATGTCCTTTTCAGAGTGCCACTGCTGCTATGGCTGGATACATAGAAACCCTCTACTGGTATCCGTGTATTAATTCCCACCTTATTCTAGGCTAATCACTTCAAGACACGTCATGACAGTGACATTATGTGAGAGACAATTACAGTAACTCTTCATCTGTTCGATCAGATACAATGCATGATCTTCTTAGAGGGAGGGGGGAACATGTTTGGATTGATTCTTATGATATTGTAAAAAAAAAGAAAAGTAAAGTCTTTAGAAAATAACTGATAGATATTGTTCACATTTAAGCAAAATAATCATGAGCTATAAATCACGCCGCCATTTCAAACCCACTTAAATATGCATAAACAGATGAACAGCCAAATTAAATTGGATTATCAGATTAAAACAACGTGTAATAAGAATCTTTTACGGGTTGTTAGAGATTCTTCAGGGAACATGTGTAGGCTAATTCGAGTCAAAGGAGATGATCAAGACTGTCAGCCAATGGAAAATTATACTCCCTAATGAAGTGCAAGTGGATGTTTTCTGTGGAAGAATAAATAAATAGGCCTATAAACAAACATCTTTTCCTGTCAGTATCAAGTGAAAGCTGTGGTTGAAGGCATTCCCTGTCAGCGGTTCCATGCGCCTCAGTAGACTATAACAGTGTTCCTGCTATGGATTACATGTTTCATGTAAAATACCTGTCAGCTAGCAGACAGCCTTGAGACAGGCCTATTCATTCCATCAACTGTCTAGTATATTTCTGTGTTTGTTTGTGTGTGTGTGCCAGCAGACTGACATGCTACAGTGTATAGGTGGCCCATGTGTGTGTCAAGCTATACCTCACTGTTTGGAGGCCTATAACATGGGGACCAGACCTTTCCTCTGTCACGCAGAGCAGATTGATGGATTCTGTGCTACTTTCACATGTAATTTTCTGCTGGTTTTGGGGCGTTAATGATATCTAGGTCACTGTTTTTTGATGAGATTCAAAGATGTGCACTAACCAACGCAAGCAGAAGAGGCAACGCGGGAGCAGGAACACACACAGACACACACACACACATACTGTACACACACACACATACAGTATACACACACAAACATTCAACAGTGTATCCATATATACCATGTGCAGAAACCTCAAGAGCAACTAAGCCACAGTTCTAGTTGAATGTATTGAAACTGGGTCATCTAATGCCTTAAATGTATTGTTCCATTCCCCCACCTCCACCCCCATACTACCAAGTAATTATTTTAATCTTTAGCATCTTCTCGATTTTTCCTTCGCAATTGTGTCAGATACTGGAGAGATGATGAGAATGTTAACAAGTGAGACTGTCCCTGGTATTTAAGCATGAGTAGAACTGATGGTGACTATGGTCGATGACAGAATTGTATAGAATTTTGACCAGGGAACATAATATGGAATATAGAACCATCAATCAACCAGCAATGCAATACAGTATAAACTGTATGATATTATAGTGTGTAGAAAATAAGCTGTGAGAATCATTACAGTATTCCCTACAGAGCTGTTGAGCAATTCCTAATTATTTAAACAGTAGGGTAAATAGGTTACAACAGATTAAAAACCATACATTTGGTATATGACTTGGTGTAATATGAATGACAGCAGCTCTCTAACACACCTTGGCAGCCAAACTGTAGGCTCTAGTTAGATTTTATATTTCTGCTCGCTCTAAATGACAGAGGCAAATGTGACTGGGTCCATGCTGACACCCGCAGTGTGACCACTGATGCTAGTGCCATTTAAACCCCCCCGGTCAGCTCTAATTAGGTCATTCTCAGTAGGGTGTTAATGCAACCCTTGATATTGTCTAGTACACTAGGTTCAGCTATCAACACTGTACTACCATGCACAGAAGTGGAAACTATACTGTGTAAAATTATTCATTTTAATAGTCAATAGGCTGCACTGCTGGACTTTTATATTCAAACTACTGTCCTGTATGCAGTGCTGCCTGAATGCAAAATAAGATATAGCAAATATATAAGTATGTTAAGTGTAGTATTTATTCTATTGCCTTTGCCCGGCCATTTGCATTTAAATATTATACAGTATTGCTTATGGATCCACCTGGCACCAATTTTACAAATGGGACAATAATTTTGTACAATTCTTGTTTGGCATATTTCCTTATTGGCATGTCAGTGCTTATGAGTTGATGATTTTTTTGAAACATAAATGCAAAAACAAACAACATACTGTATATCACAAGCATGCAAATAGGGCAATAAACTAACAACATACTGTATATCACAAGCATGCAAATAGGGCAATGAGAATTGTGTATTTCAGAGACTTGTTGACAGAAATAATGTACATTTCCTGTATTTCACCAAAAGTGGTTTTTCTTCATAATTACTGAGGTCTAACTCACACGTTAAACTAGCTTCAGTATTCACTGAGAAACACCTGTGGATACTCAACTTCTCTGTGAGAGACAGTCAAGTTCTCCTGCTACAGAGCAATCCTGCACATGCCGAGGTGCATTGCAATTTATTGCTTTGATTGATTCCCACTGATATGGAGAATCAATCTAAACGATGCCTTTTATTTCATGGACTGTTTGAAAACGACACATTTCAGCGCTCCTTATATTGAAATGGTCGACGCCCCCTCCACCCCAAAGCACCCTATGTCGCCTGTCCATTTCCTGTGACATTTAGTTGGGTGTCTAGGTCTAATGAAAAAAAAAACATACATTAGCATATCAAACAGTGGTTAAACCACGCACTGGGGACTATTCTTATTTATGCTGCCTTATGTTTCTGCTGTTTGTTATTTTTAATATCATCCTTATTTGATTTTCAAACAAACCTTCCAAGAATGGTTGGGGGGGGGTGGAGACACGTGACAAGAGGGGGTGGGAGTGGATCTGAAGGCGACTCTTGTGATGTTCTCAAGAGCACTCCCCCACAGTTCTTTTGTACCCTGGAATTAAAAACCCTCCGCACACCTAATATGTGGAGCCTGAGAAGCACATGTTACATGAATCACATGAAATAAAAATCACCCTCAAAGTAAAGGTCAGCAACACACTAGTCATGACTATTTTAAATAAAAAAGTGAGATTACCATTATTTCTTTTGGTCAAACAAGACATCAGGGAGCCCCTATCTCTTCCTGGTCTAAATACAACATGCCAAGTATATCCACACATTTCTCGAAGGGAGAATACCCGTGGACATCCCACTCCCTCCCCTGTCACCGCCAATAGCCTTCATAAATAATTAAAGATTTAATCTGTGATATTTTTCAAAGGTCAGATCCACAACAAAGAGCGAGAAATGCCAGTCCTTCCTTTGCAGAAACACACAATCACTCAGCACTGGGTGTGTTTTTACCTGAATGCTCTATGGAGTTGGCCATAGAGTTTAGGAGGCGGTGAACAAAAGCCAAACAATGTAGACTATGCCTGTGTAAAGAGTGTATGAATGTTTCATTCTGTTAAAACTAGAGTGGAGAGGATTCTAGGTCCAGCAAGTGCTGCCCACTAGCCAGGTCGCAGTCTGGTGAGTCAGAGGACAGTGGCACATTCATGCATGGGTTATGGCTGCATTAAATGGCTGTGGTGCAGATGGGTGGGTTTCGTTTTCCTGGTGCATTAGCAATGAGATCCTCTCCTTCCCTGCATCACAGCCTCGCCCAGACTGAAGGGTTTCCATCCTACTTCACCCGTCTATGAATACATGGAAATTTAAACAGATGACTGAAGGTGACACACACAGTTTCAATCTAAGAAGTACTAGACTGATACTGTACCTGTACTTGCAACAGAAAGGTGTTACAAGAAAATGTACTAGACTGAACCTTGCAGTAAAATTGTATAGTATAGTATATTAGCTCAGTTAGCTTTTTTATGTTTCTTTAAAATGTAAGAAGATTTTAACCACAACGAAGTCCGAAACATTTCCAGAACTAAGAGAGACTAGGGGCATAGTGTATAGGATTAAAAAATAGCACTTTGTACAGTATAGGACCTTGACATTGTTTGGTAATTCAAACCTGGTCTCAAATTATATAATGTAATTCAGAGATTGTCTAAAATTATATACTGTGCCAAAACATTATGAATAAAGTATGTACAGTCTTTTATGACCTCCATTATAGGAAAAATGTTCCCCAGCAGTGCACCCTCATTTATGTGTTATTCTTTGTTTCAAGTTTGCCCTGTATAATATTCATAAAGCTGCAGCGCTGTCAAAATGACTGACCGCATATGGGGTCACTGAATATGTAAGAGTTTTGAAAAAGAGACCTTTAGTTGAAGCCTTATTCATTTCGAGTCCAGTCAGTTAGCTGACTCATCTGCTTGTTCTTCTCACATACTCTCTCTCAGAGCAGAGGGTTTTATCATGTCCCATTCCCCCGGCGGTAATATTTAAGGCTCCGCTAAAGTTAAAGTTTCTCCACTCCTCTGTGCTGAAGCTGTCTATCTAGCTCTCTCTTAACCACTTGAGATATACAACTTTTCCTCTCCCCCCACCACCCGCCCCACACACACATACACACAGAGACCGTTCACAGTGTCATGTCCTCTGTATAATAAGGGTAAGGTACTGCCAAGGCAGATATAAGAGTTTAAATCTGTTTACCAGAGAAGCAAACACTCGATATATGGCAACATGGGGCAACGTCATTTCACGTACAGTTTACAATAACAACAAGGCAACAAAGGTTTCCTTACTGGGTTGTGTTTGTTTTCTGTTTCAAATTAATTCACCCACACCATCATCATCATAATCATCATCCCCTCCTGTATAACATTTCCCCATTGTTTCTTGTGTAATGTGTTCTCCAGCCTTCTTTTCTTTCCTGTCCTCCCTAAATGCCATCTTCTATTGTATTTCCTTAAACCATTCTACTGCATTTAATACTGAAGTTGATGTAGATGAAACACATGGGATCAAGAGGAAAGGTTAGTGGAATGAATGATGTGGGCCATCAGACGATCAATCAGTCAATCAACATGACATCTAAGGAGGCTTATGGGTGGGATCTTATACAGCTTTAATTAACCTCTGGTTGCTGCTGTAGAGAATATGGGTCACCTCCATTCCACGATCTCTGCTTACGAGCCAGAGAGGGAATAAATGACAGCGAGCAATAACTACATATTGTGCCACTCGAGACAGAGGAATGTGTATATGTTCTTTTAAATATAATGCTTTAGCAATACGTGATGTTAATAAAGCACATTGAATTGAACTCAGAGACAGAAACAGAAAGGGAGAATGTTAGTGCATACGAGGGACGTCCATGAGATGTGAGCATTGCAGTGCTCCCACAATGCTGGTGGTGAGCATATGTGCGCGCGCGTGTGTGAGTGTGTGTGTGTGTGTGTGTGTGCGGGCGCCTGTACAGTAATTGCATGCCTCTCTTGTCAAATACCCACATGCCTCACAGGCCTCCGGGGGTCGTCACGTGTGGGGGGGCTGGGAATAGTTGATATCCCCCCCTCCCACACACCCTTTTGTTTTTCCAGCTGAACCATGCCTTAGAGATTCAGAACGTTGATCCCAGCAAGCAAGCCACCTACTGTACCGTTAACCATTCATGTGGAGGGGTCACTCAGGAGCCATGGGTTTAGTCACATACAGTATAACTAACCTTTATGCACCAACCCTGCCAAAGGACAGCATGCCATTAATAAATGAATGTACCTTCCACCAGAACTGCACTCATTTGGCATTATCTTTTCTGCGTCAACAAAAAAGTCTGAGTGGTAAGATTTGGCCTAATATAAGTATGCACATTAATGTTGTGGGTCTTTAAGATTTTCCCACCGGTGTCACCTGGGATAGAATTTGGCCGCAATTAAATGGCAATTACAACTGCTAACCTGGAAAAGGGAGTTTCTGTGCCCTGTTTTGACAAAGAGCATTTCTATTTTACGCTGGCATTCAGACGGAAAATCCTTATTGTTTGCTCGCTTCACGTACTGTAGTGTCGCCGTTGTATTTACATGTATGTGAAGTCATAGGTTGTTTAAAGCACACAGACATACAGTACTGTAAGTGAGTCCATTAGAGTGTAAGCACGGGGGATCTGATTCAATGGACTGGGAAGGGCTTCTGGAAGGGCCAGCAAAACAAATCACATTACACCTCAATTAACACTGGGGAGGCCTCTGGAGTACTTCCTCTGCACTGAAACACTCTATCCCTCCCTGTCGCCCTCACTCTCTAACACATGGTATGAATGTAAATGATCTACGTTCTTCCCAGGAACTGAAAAGATGGCAGGAAAAAAGAAACTGTAGCAACAGCAACAACAACAGAGACACAGACTATGTCTGATCTAGCCGATTAGGCGGCTGCACTGCGGCACACAGCATCTCGGACTGACCTCTGCTCACATGGTTAATGGTGAGGTAATGTGGAGGTGCATGTGTGCTGATACAGTGAATGTGAGCTAGGGAGTGTCCGGCAACCTCAAGGAATGTCCCGTGGGAACCCAAAGCAAAGCTCAGGGCCAATTACCCACCTGCTGCACGACAACAGTTCCACAGCTCAGGGCATCACAGCAAGCTAATGCCACAGCTAATTGCTGATGTTTTGCCAGTTAGAGGGTTATGGAAACCTCATTGCTTTTTAAAAGGCACTTGAAAGAGACTGTAACAGGTTTCTTTTGTTTGGGTCATTGGATGCAATGGAAGGAATTACAGAGGGAATGACACCATAGACTTCTGGAATTAATAAACCAGTTTCCAAAATGGCACATTAACTGAACTACAGCTATTTGCTGGTTGAAAATACTTGTGGATAACAACATGATGTGGCAAGGTGATAGCCCTAGCCACATCATTGTAGGTATTGTAGGCTATTGTATGGCAACTGGTTGGTCATTAGAGAGAATGGTCATTGGTCATTAGAATTTGCAAACACATTATCAAACGTAACTGCCATATTACTATTTCACAATCATAATCATTGGACATGACAAAAACACAATCAACAGTAGAAATGAAATAAAAATGTCCACTGGTTTATTGCTTGCTTCATTATCACTGTCACAATCTGATTTGAAAAAATCCCTGGAAAAAAGGCCTACCTTCCTCCAACTCCTTAAATTTCATACAGTATTAAGTTCTTGAGGCTGTATGTGGCATTATATTTCCCTCAGGACAATGCATGGAGCATTATGAGAGAAGAAAATAATATGAAGGTCAGAAATGTTATTGGACATTGGAAGGCCAGGACCTGTATTCTGATCAATGCCACAGTCCATGACATTGGCATTATTATGGGAATTGTTTGTGTGTGCAAAAGAGAGCGGAAGAGAAAAGAAACAATATAAGTCTAGAGCACGGGTCTCACAGGGTTTCTATCTGAAAAAGCTTGTGCAAATGAAACATACTGGGTACAATACCTAGAAGAGATAGCTTTGTGTTCTGTGGTGCAGTCTTTATAGAGTAGCTGTTGAGAATGCATGTTAAGTGTGGTAATGCATCCTTGATCAAGGGTGTTTTCCCTTCTGCTAGGGATGCTGTGCAATGCTCCAGCTGACTGCCTGACTTTCGCCTCCAAACGTATTAGTGAAGATGATGATGACTGACAGGGGCTTTCACATCTCGCCCCAATTAGTGAGCCACCCTTGTCCCCCCGATAGCATTTACAGCAGGAGAGGGGTTGACACATGCCCATCACTCTCCTGCCCTTTCCATCCCTCCGCCCCTGCTCTCGGACCCCAACTGCCACCAGGGTCACAGCCAGCCCTCATCATTCTCCACGTCTGTCTATGCCGCTAACAGGGGCTCTGTGCAATAGCCGGAGACGTGCAATAGCAATCTATCACAAGCCCAATGGTGAAAGTAATGCCCAACGCCAGGTCTTAGCACTATAACAGGGAAATACACACTAAAAGTGTGAGGTAGTTTTAGCGCATTCACTTTTAGCACACATTCCACAACAAGTGTCAAGCAGTCAGCTAAACAAATTTGGGAGAGTTAATGCTGTTACTAATGGGACAGAACAACAAAAATAAGAAAGAGATTGTTGTATGGACTTTGAGATCAATAGCAGTTATATAATTTGCAGTGGATATACTGTACAGTATGTTTATAATGCTAACATCATATCTTTTTACTAAATACTATGTTGATTTAGTCAGAAAATCCTAAATGGAAAACCCCCCAAAAAAGGTTCCTGTGTGAAATACTGTATGAACTGCATCTAGTTATTTTATCGACTGATGTTTTACAGCATGAACCATTAATATTATTTTTTGCTCTGGGAGTTTCCTGCATTGATCCATTACTCTTTGGGACTCCTTCAAAGCAAGACTATACTGAGACTAAGGCAAACTTTGACCACAGGAATTATTTGTGGTGTAAGAAATGGGCACCACAGGGACAGAGAAATAAGAGAAACGGAAAGCCTTTGGGATCATATATTCCCCAAGGTCCACTTGCACAAAAAATAGGCAGTGCAAAAACAATGCAAGAAAGATAAATGTCGAATATAGAAACTAAGATAAATAAAGGTGATGTAAGCGGTGCATGAGAAAGAAATATTATTGATATTTTAACTCTACTTCAAAACAAATACAACTTTTCCTTCAGTTCTCCCTAAGAAGCTCTGCCCCCCAAATTGAACATGCATTGCCCCAAGGCTGGAATAGTGTTTGTGTGTTGCAGTCCAGTCCTCTGACTATTGCTCTCAACTCAGTTTTCACTGAGATTATAATCTGGAAATCCTGTTTGCTTTAGCATTCGCACAGCCCCTCTGGATGGCAGACGAATCGGTGACCAGTGGGGTGTCTAAGTGCAATGACGTAGAAGTTAAGCATTGGTTTTGAAATGATGATACAGCTACATGAAGCAATGCAAACAGCTGTAGCGATGCCAACTGGCTAAATGGTGCTCCAGTAGTTTCAAAATGTCCATGGCAATTAGGATGCAGACTTTGTATTCTATTCACTTTCCCAAATTTTAGTGGCCATGTGCGCGCACATAAAAATTCCAAACCCAACAGATCTTAGATTATGAGACCTTTTAAAACAACTGAAACCTTTCAAAACAAAAATAAATTGGTCTGCCAAAATCCATCTTCAGTACATAGAGGCTATTCACTGTAAAGGTGTGGGATAAATGTGTCAGTGTGAATGGTGTACAGTATGTGTTAAAAGTTATTTTTTTAATAAAATCCATCAGAAACATTTTTACACAATAACAGAACACAATGCAGCAAGTGTGAAAAAGGCACACATGAATATTCCACAAGTAAATAAAAAGCTACTGAAAGTGAATTTTAAAACACTGGTTAAATAACTATTTCACATTCGGGGCTGACAGAGTGTTGTAAATGAGCGGAAAAGCAGTGTGTCGTAATGTGAATTGATGCTCTCATAATAACTGTGCTGGACTAAGCAGGCTTGAAATAAAATGGCCCCTTCAGCTATCTGTCTCTCTTTCCATCGTTCCTTCTCTTTTGCTTTCTCTACTAATGCAAATTTGATTGCATGCCAGCCCAGCCCAGAGCATAACCAGTTCCCCTCTATACTACAGTACATGGTTGCATAATGTAACTATAAGCTTATTATGCATACAAATACATATAGAAAATGTGTGTATGAAGATACAAATCAATAGACATGTATTACAATGAAATGCTTGGCTATGCACCAACTGCAACTGCATTTGCAGACAAGACAAAACCAGATGTATACCCTAACCCGAAAAAAATTAACAAAGTATAAAAAATTGAAATATATGACATTTTACTACATAACATGATGATTGCTGTGGTAAAATGCCAAAAGTGGCACTAGTGTGTATATGTACTGCAGTACACATTGGGTAATTGATAATGCTTTAAAAAAAGGAGTAAAAAGGCTACCTCAAGATGATCTAATGCAATAAAATAGAATGTTGCTGTTATACTGTATAGCCACTGAGCACTGTTCCTAGCAATACATACTGCTCTGCATGCACAAAGCTGAACATTAGACTCACAAAACAAGCTACATAATGTAGTACCATCACTCATCTGTTCTCCTGCCATCCCTACACCTATCGACTCCTTCCTCTTACAGCAGGAAAATAGCCATCTCAGCCATGCAGTGTGCCTCTCATAAGAAATGTTTTCCCAAGACAACATTTTCTCCTCCACGGTAAACTCCCATCCATCCTCAGAGGCACAATTGCTGGGTGTGCCAATGACTTGAGAGCAGCACGGAGCGAGGGAACACACCATCCCTTAAAATCATCCCTGTAAGTCCATACATCAGCCGGCAGAGGAGCACACCTCCACAAGGAGGTTCTGCCCGGCTGTCTGGCTGACTATGTGGTGGGCTGACTGGTGACAGGGAGATTTAGTGTGTGTGTGTGTGTGTGTGTGGAGTCTCGCTGGGTTTGGTTGGGACAACCCCTGCAGATAGAGAACAGTAATTACAGCAGGGGGTGAGCCTCTCTGGGAGTCTGACGCCTTGCAGAGATTGGATGTCATAAGATGGATTCTTGGTTGCCTGGAACAAAGGGCTGCCTGAACAGTCAAAGCAGAAGATGGCAGTAGATCCAGATAAATATGACTTGGAGGACATTTACTGATGTATCAGTCTACTTGGCTATACAGTATACTGTATTATTATTCTACCAGGATGAAGATATTACAGTACACACATCCTGACTTGGATTCATGGATGTTATTCAGTACAAACAGCACATCAGCCAGGGCTATTTCAGTTCAATTGATCAAATACAGGTATGGTTGGCATGTGCATTATTTCTGCAACTTACAAACGTTTATGGCTCTGTTAAAGGCAAGCGCCCGAGACACAACCAGGAGGTTTTCTTCCCTCCTGGTTGTGTGGCCAAAGCTGGTACTGCAGCAAAAATACTATTGGGCAAAAAGCCAGTTTCCTGTTAATGGCCCATAGAAAACATCCATATCTAATATTAATATAAAATCTGCTTAATGATTATTTATGTTATGACATTTTATCTAAGTAGGTTCAATTATTAAGTCTCCTAAAGCTCAGGAAAGTCATCCTCACCCCCCCACATAATGCATGAATGTGTATTATTGCAATGATTGCACTGAAAATAAAGTCTGGAAAATGAATGTGGCAGTATGCAATCTGATTAACTGAATGATTGCCATATTTTAATGCCTTATCCAGATCTTACAGTATAATACATAAAGGCCTCATATGTTTCCATACATTTTGGATTGAAATTTCGACCTTCGAGCTAAACATTTTATTTCAATTGATCCTAAGTTGATTTGGTTTCTAGATCTGACTGACTTGATTTACAGAGATTTAAGTTTTAATTATGTAATTTTAGCTAAATACAGTAGCAAAATTTTGGGTGAGTGTGACCTAATTGAATCATGGGGAAAATGCTTGGATGAAAAGTACTGTAACAGTGGAGTAAATAGGAAGCAGTGTGCAGAAATGAATAAAATAGGCCTTTCCTCACAGCTTTAATAATTGAGCAACTCAGCACTGCAAATAAGCACTCGTTTATATGTCACTAGTAGGCCTATCTACAGGGCATAATTAGAGTCAGCAGGCTGAAAACATTAAAAGTGTCAACCTGACCTCAAGAGTTCACTTATCCAGAGCAGCAACAACAACAACTGATGATGTCTGAAGAGCCAAAAGCCTCCATTTCCACATCATCTCTCTCAGACTGTACTTGCTGCTATCTTCCAGCTTTACCCAGCAGCTTGGTCGTTGGCTTTTATCTATCATCCTGGCTCGCCCTCTCACTTTAACCTTTCAAGTCACAATCTTGTTTTCTCCCACTTCCTCTATAAATATCTGTCTTCATGTCTTGTCTTTATCGCACCCCCTCTTTGTTTCTCTCCCACACTCTTCTCCATCTCTTCTGGAAAGACAAAAGCATGTAGAAATCACCCTATCCCGTGTAGATGAGAAACCTACTCATTAGACCCACCCAGGCATGGTACCCCCAAACAGATCTAATTGACGAGACATTACATCACAATGTATTTATTCCCCTCTATTTGGCTGAAAGCTATATCCTACTAAATTCTTTAAACATTCTAGTGACACATTTCCCAGGAAAACACAGTTAAAAGTTTCATGTTCTGTTCACCTGAGTGAAAAAATCCATTTACGGCTTTACATGAAAAAAATTCCCAAAAAAGAACGAAAGCAAAGCAAGGCAGGCCATTTGTGCATCAAGATTTTTATGATTTTCTTGTTTCTCAATGGTCTTAGTTTGTATTCATAACATACTGTACTGTACAATGGCTTTCTTTTAGCTCTCTCTCATGCAAACACAAACCAAAACATGGTAAATGGTATCACAAAGCAACCTAGGCCTATTGCAATATGAATTTGGCTACTATTCAGCACATACTGTCAAAAGTCAATAATCTCCTTTTCTACTGCACCCTTATGTTTTTCTAAATGCATTCTGATACAGATCTTAAAAATGAGGTCATTGGGCCTGATGAAGAATTTACATGATTTAATGGCACCCCAGAGGTAGTTTAAATATAGCTCTGCATTGCAACTGGCCTCTGACAGCACAGCATGACAGAGTTTATCCATAAACAGGCTCAGGCTGAATCCTGAAGAGTCTAAATTTGAGCACAGATAATACTGGAGTACACACTGTATCTAGGAAGCTGTGTACACTGCCCGTGTATCATTTTTGCCTGAAATAAACGTGTGAAGCAGTGTTGGCAGAAAACCGAAGATTTTTTAAAGAGAAAAACAAAGAATTTTCTCTTTCTGATTACATGATATGTACTCCCTTTCACCACCACTAGGTGGAGAAGTATTATTTTTACAGTTTTTTCCAATCGCTAGGACCCCTAGAACAGTAAGCAGTATGTGGGGGCTAAACTGTGGATTATTTTGCATTTCTATGGAATAAAATGCATATACTATATTTAAAGTATATACTTACAGTATGTGTAGAAAAAGTGGTGTACTGTAACGTAAACATGATCAGAGATAGACTAGATCTGTAGGTGTTTACAGTATTGTATTCTGTAATTACTGTACTCAATGGCAAAAAATCTACGGCAGAAAAATATTAAATAAAACAGATTGAAGCTTTTGAAATCATGTCTTATTTATTACAGATACTGCAGTGATTTCTAAAAAGCAGAGGTGTTGTTCTTGTTTTGCAAAGAATCTTTATAAAGACATGGTTATGCTACCTTGTTAGTGTTGTTTAGGGAATTGCTGTATGAAAATACAACATGTGCTTATTGGGTGACAACCTTTGCTAGTGTAAGAATAAGTTGATTTGAGACATACGGTAGTTTAGTGAATTTTTAGTGCAAGCATTTTTAAAATGTGACCATGTATCGAGAAATGGGTGCTAGTGATTGGAAGAATTGCAAGTACCAGTCTAACATAATTCCTTTAAGTTTATAAAATGCCATGTTTAAAAATAGAACCTTCATGAAGAAAAACAAATGGGTCAAGCTAAAGCAATCATAACAATCACGTCACAGATAAATGCAACATGAAAAGCCATTAAACATGACATTCAGATGAAAGCAGCATAAATGGTGGTCTCCGATGCTCCTTAGGCAGATTGATCCCTATACACATGACTTGTACATGAATGGTTATTCAAGGTTACAAATGTCTTTCATGTAAGATAAAACAAGTTGTGTCTAATAAGCCTTTAGGCCCCATGCATGCCCAGAGGGTCAATAATAGAGCACCCAGCAGGAGAAACACTAGTAGCAATCTTTTCATAATTAAATTACAACATTTATCAATATTTAATCAAATACTTTGCATAGAGAACATAACAAATTAGCATGAAAGACATCCAATAATCAAATACTTTGAGGGATAAAAATTTTTTATTTCTCTATGGGTGATGACTTTCTCTGATCAAGGCTAAAGACTGTTGTGTGGCATCTATTAAACAGACTATAATGACACAAACATGTACTGTAGTACAGTTGGTTAAGTGTAAAACATTTAGACTGAAAAGCATTTGGAAAACATTTGTGGAGGCCAAATGAACACAACTATACAGATTGACATAGCTAATGAAGCCTGACAGATTTAGGTTGCATCTGGTCCCAGTGGCAGAGCACCAGCCCCAGCGACAGCTCTATTCAAGGCTCAGTCAAGGTAAAGAGAGGAGGTGAGAGCTACTTTAATTTACCAACACTGTGGGAGGCTACCGCCATTCATATATTACACGAACAGTGGTGTGCAGTAACTCTTATATATGTCCTACTTTTTCTGCTTGACGAACATGGATTCAAGACATGGCATCTGTTTACTCAACATATATTTTGTAAGGCTATAGTTTTTACATGACTCTCTTGCATGTGTCAGCCTGTATTCCACCCACCCTCTCTGACAAGGGTGTTGGGTTATCAGACAAAACACCAGCCCTCATCAAAGGAAGCTCTGAAGTGATGGTGTATTTGTGTCATCCCAAAAGACCAAAACATTGCCATCCAAACAAACCAATTCCAACAGCTTTACATTTCATATGAACATTTCTAAATATACAATATTGTACATAAAAGACATCACAATTCATTGTTGTTTTGTTGAATAATAAAATAAAAATGCAAGAAATGTAAGAACATATTTGTAGAAGTCTTTTGATTGTTGCTTGTAAAAGTACATTTGCAGTATACTGTACACTACTGTATTTAACCCCCCCGCTGTCCTATGGGCCAAAATTACCCAGTGCACTCGCCAGAAGCGGGCACCAACCACAACAATGACATATGACATTCCGTGGTTGGCTCCCTCTGCTGGTAGTCTGCTGAAAACCTTAGGACTGCGGGAGGGTTAAATTACAGTATACTTTGGAAGTAATGACAACACTTTATTATAGGCCAAGTCAAGTAAAAAACTAACATTCCTTAAAAAGGTTACATTTTGCATTATTCATGTTTAAGCCCACCCATCCACACACACCAGGTCAAAAGCAGAGTTCAAGCCAGGTAGTCAAAAATCATAACAACAGGGAATGTTGCTCAGACATGTATACACATTCCAAGTTCTAGAGGTCTCCTCCTCCTCAGATCCAACTGTCAGATCACCAACACTAACTGTAGACTATCTATCTGCCTTGCAGTATCTGTAGCCCCATGCCCATTGAAACACAATTTTGCTAAAACAGAAACAGGCCAGGTCTGAAAACAAACAATAAAACATCATCCCTTGATGTGTCACAATACCAAACAGCGGCCTATATTGCGCACCCACAACCTAAATCTGCTACAAGATGCTGGTGTGGTGTAGGCATTGACCTTTCACAGACAAGTCCTCTCTGTGTTTGCCAAGAAAGGAACATTTCAACAATGCATTGCAAGAAGGCACTGAGCTGTGCAGTGTCAGTCTCATAGTCTCCAACTTGACTTTGACACATTCCAATAATCAACATACTGAACAGTAGCTGATTTACTGGATTTAGGCCTACCTTTGGTAAATTATCAACTTATACCGTGACGTTTAGGGGGACTGCTGGTTGGGGATTCAGCTGCACAATACATTTTGCATGATGCATGTTCTCCAGGACCATATAACATGAATGACGTAGGCATTCAATTTAACCAACTTCAAAATCAGAAACATACATTTTTTATTACGTTATATTAATGTGTACAAGCTAACCACGACATTATCGAGACTTTCACAAATAAATCACAAGCAAGGGAATCTTTTGGCAAGCTACCAATTTTCTCAACACATGCGTTCAGTTTCACAACTGCTGAAAGAAAAATGGGAAGTACCCCAATATGCCATCAGTTTAAAATAGTATTTTCCACGCAGGTGCCAATTAAAACGACGCTAAATTAATGATACATTAGGCAGTTTTTAGAAGACCTGTTTATCAAGACAATGATATTCCGCGTAGTAAGTGTCATTTCTGAGTGTGATCCAGTGTTTACGCTGCACCTACTGTAGACAAGGAGGAAGTTACCTTAGTAATTACCCAAGCAAACCGGTTTCATACCTACAACGCTAAACTGTACCTGACAGTCGACGCTATCGTTCGTAAGTAATGGCAAGAACCGGAGACGTCAAAGAAAACGGAGATAATTCTCAAATTAGCCACAATGGCATGAAAAGGGGAACCCACAAGAGAAATGGTTATCATAAGACCAGCGAGGTATGCATGTTAGCTGGCTAGCAATGTGACTACTGTAGTCAACTTGTTTAACTTTACATTAGCATTACAGTATTTGGTGACAACGTAACCCTTAGTGAGTACAGTAACACCGCGACCATTCAAAACTTAATAGATAATTTGTTGAATCATACAGGAACTTGAACGTCAAAACTTTTAAACCGAGTTTATGTAACGAAATACCGTGCTCGTTGTTATTTTACGTATAGTATTGACCTGTGATTTATCTCAGTGTAGATCTCCAGTAAATTGCCACACCTGTGATAGGATGCATGGCTCGTGTTAAATGCAAGAGCATTGCCACAATACTCCCGGCCAAGAATGTCAGTAGAATAGGCCTGATTAAAATAACAATAATACAGCCACAATAAAATACATTTGAGTCTTCTGTAAATATGAGTTTTGATCTAGTACATTGAATATATTATGTAATAATCACATAGGCCAAGTCCATCATATGTTTGGTGTTTGGCTTTTTTGTAATTATTTTATAATAGACTAGCCTTATGCCACAGCTATTTTCAATACTAATTAGGCCTAGTGTTCTCATAGTAGCCTACTGTACCTTTTGTATGCATTTTCATTGGAATGCCTAGGCTATTTACAATATTCTGTCATCACCTGTGCGATACTTTCTAAAGTGTGAGACTTTTTTGTGTGTGTAGAAAACCTACATTGGGAATGGACTTGGCTGTGGGCAGTATAAGCAGGAGTCCTTTGAACAGGCACCCATGTACGTTGCTGTCATGACGTACCTGGGCTTTGGCATTGTCACTCTGTTCGGCTACTTCAGAGACTTCCTCAGAGCTGTGGGCTTAGAAAAGTGCCACCTTGCCCAAGAGAGAGAGGAACAGAAAGTGGGTATTACTCCCACCACACAAACCATTCACACACTGTGCAGTGGGCATAAATGTGTGCCTAAGGAGCCAAAAATGTTTTTCCCCCCACTGATTACATTTTTTTTCTTGATCTTAAACTCACTCTTTATCCCTTCATGTTTTTGTGCACTTTAATGTTGCTAGGGGTGAGACATTACACCACAGGGAATATCGGTTGAAGACTTATTAATTCTCACTGGATTCATGTAGGCTACCTTCTGGATGCCTATGCTTTGAGCTTCTTGATAAGGTCTTAGCATTGGAAAATAGGGGGAATAATACAACAGATTTCATTTCTTGAACAGAGAAAAAGAATAATTTACTTTTCTTGCAATAAGATGTTTTAACAAGCTCTCACATCCCTTGAAAATAGATCACCCTGTGGTTTTGCTGCCAGAGACAGACAGACAACATTGATTAGTGACAGAGCATCTTACAAGAGGGATATGCTTGTGATCTGCTCCCTGTGTTTGTCACTTTATGACTTGATCTCTAGAGAGACAGAGATTCATGTAGACCCTGCCCTAAAATACTCCCTTTATTGGATCACCTGTTTTCTGTTGTTACTGGAAGTAAAGACTTAAGCAGACACACAACAAAAAATTTAGATTACAGCAACCAAAACACCTCAAGTCTTCAGTGCTGTCATACAATCAAATTTGCCTGATGAACACATCTACTTGCAGTTTTCTGATTTGCCAATAGATGGCGCTTATTATGTGGAGTTGTCATTGGAGCAGATATTTACAGGAAAGTGGTGTCTGGTTAGGTGGGGCAGTATATTTGACAGTGTGCTTTGTGTTGTAGCTTGGCAGGGAAAACTGCTCTGAAATCAGAACATTGTTGAAAGATAATTCATGTCAACTTTTAAAGAGACAATGCAACATTTTGTTGTACTGATATAGGTATTGTATAATAGTTCTATGGATATAGCGCACCCAAAAACATGAATGTTGCCTGATTTTGCTACTGCAAACTAATTTGCTTTCATTTGAAAACTGGATTAGAGCAACTGTCAGTTTGTTATGTTATTCTGTGGAGCTGTAAATTGATAGCCTGGTGAGACCTCTAAGTTTCCTTGACCAGGGATATTTCCCAGACTTAGCAGAGTCTAACTATTTTTTTTGAGGATGTCAAGATGGTTACAGAAGGCTCATAAAATCACACAACTGATAAACAATGATCATTTAAGCTATTTACTACTGTATGACACATTACACCCAAGTCACCACCATTCTGTTTGTTTAACCCTCGTGATGTCCTCTGGGTCAGAATGACCAATATCACTAGCTCTTTGTGGCAGATAGAAGGCACTAAACCTAATTCTACATCTTACACAGACATATGATGTGCACTGCTGGCACAGCAAGGTGTGTGTTTGAAACCTGAGGACAACAGAATGGTTAAAAGGCACATAAAACAACATAAATACATAAAGAAATAATTAATAAAGAAATAAATGCACTCAGCAATGACAATTGAAAAACACACAAATCATACACAATCAGATTGCACTGCCAGGTGGCCAAATATGAGATTTTCTAGTACATTACAAGGGTTAATAAAGTATGTATCTTGTCTTTCAGGACTTTGTACCATTATATCAGGATTTTGAGAATTTTTACACACGTAACCTGTATATGAGGGTTCGAGACAGCTGGAATAGACCCCTGTGCAGTCTGCCAGGACCTGTGTTTGATTTGATGGAAAGGGTGTCTGAAGATTACAACTGGACATTCAGGTACTGACAGAAACGGCTACCCTTATGTACCCTTATGTACTAATGTTATATTGTAACCGGCCGTTAAAATACAGTATCCTATACCCATACTGTATGTTGAAGTTCCTGATTTTAAAATTTTTTTATATGGTGTTTCAGTCAGATCACTGTTAGGGCAGGATGCAGGAGGAGAAAGAGGAAACTACTGTATCTTTAAACTATCTGTCCAAAACATATGAGATGCTTGCATTTTACTTAGATACACAGATGAGAGTCAAGATGTCTTCTCTAAACACAGGGGGGCAGAGGGGTCTACAGATAGCCTACTGTATGTGAGCGCTAAGAAGTAGGTCAGGTGATGAAGCTGGGCACTTCTTGTGAATCGACCATAAAAAGAAAATGGGTGGATTTATACACAGCATGGAGGTCATCTGTAAGAGGAAGGCATGACATTGTGAACCTATAAGGTGTGTACTGGGACATTTGATTCATGCAAGTAGCAGATGCAGTCTTACTCTGTAATCAGTGTGACAGCCCAGATCACGTTAGTCTCAATATGCAGTACCATTGTAGACTTTAAACTATAAGGGAAGAATGGAAATGCTAAGCTTCAAATTAGTCTTCACGTATCTTTTAATTGATGAAACAATAATATAGTTTTGGTTTGGTATGTACAGTATGGGACTCCACTCATGAGACAACGTTAATAAACTGTTATCATTTGAATGTTGATCCTAATAGCATGCAATTATTTCAGCCATTGAGTTTGTGTATGTATATCTGGACTGAAAAAGTCTAATAAAACATTCACTGGTAGGTTGACTGGGAAGACGATACACAATGTCATCAACATGGGCTCTTACAACTACCTTGGTTTTGCTGAAAACAACCCTGACTTCCTGAAATCTGTAGCTGACATAACACACCAGTATGGTGTTGGGGTCTGCAGCACAAGGCAGGAAATGGGTGAGTTGTGGCTGTCTCTGATCCAAATGTTTTTCCCTGTGTATACTATATCAAATCATTTATGAAAAATCGTCATTTGAAGCTAAATATATGAACTCTATGATGGGTTTGTTTTAGATAGTTTTCCAACAGTTTAATTGAATGAAATAACTACAACAACAAACTGCTTAACTTAATGACACCGGTTGATCATTAAACAGTAAACCAAATTCCATCTGAGCTGTCCTATGAGCCGTCATGTATTATCTTCCTCATAAATTATACTGTCCAAAACTTTAATTATCTTCCAGTAGCTGCAATGTTTTATGAATTATTCACCCTTTGTTGAATAATTTACTGTTTGGGCATAAGCTTGGATTATTACATAGTGGTCCGCATTGAGCAGTGGGTATCATAGTGTAATGTAACATTAGGAAACTCAACAGATATGAAACACGGCAGAAAGCCGTATGAGCATTAATATCTTCAGAAGCAAGTCTAGGATCTACAAGTGGGCTTTAGATGTATTTTAAATGTTTAATTCTCTGATCTTCAACTCAGCCTCTGATTGTGTTTAAATGGCTGTGTCCTAAAAGGCCTACAATGAAAACTCACTGATGATGCAATTCAGTGAGGTTCCACGGTCTGTTGACATAAAATCTGTTCAATAGCTCTCAGCGTTTTCACAGATCATAACTTAATTTATGAGCATGATGTCCTTTGCTAATGACTGACTTTGACTGTATACTGTCCTATAGGGTTTCTCAAATCTTTTGAGTTAACTACTCCAAAAAGTTGTTAATTTCTTGTGTTGCTTGCATAGCATAAACAAATGTCATCAGCAACGTGTAAAATATAAGTATGTTTATTTTTAAAGACAATACAACTAAATAATTAACTTTTTGGACATACAGTAGATACATGGAGATTCAAGGTTACACTTCCAATTACACCCATACTTGTAAGCTTTGTATGCAAAGCTTGTGCTATTCAAATCCATACTGGGCAGACCTGAAAATCCCAACTTTCCATTTCCATTTTTCACCTGTCACTGATTTTGGCTTGACTGAAAAATGTAAAACTAGACTGTTTCATCTAAAACAAGACTAACGAATTTGAAAGGTAATAATAAAAAAAGCTGTGACATCACAGTTTAGTTCATCTTGTCTAGTCATGGTGTTGCAATTAAATGTTGACACCATTTAAATAATTATATCATCAAATTGTTAAAGTAGATTTGTGTACCGGTAAACACAAAAGTATACTTTTGGACATGCTGGTTTTGTAATTGTTCATGCTTTCAGTGTTTGTTAGGCGAATGTTGAATGAATGAATGAATGAATGAATGAATGAATGAATGACAAAAATTTATTTATTCGGGAGCCCTATAGGCATTGGAATTTTTATTTTATTTCTATGTATATGCACACTATGAAAAAGCGTTAAACACAGATATATTATCCATGAGATGACTTCATCCTGGTGAGTGAAGGAACTATGTTAAATATTTTCAAGTTATTATTAGATGAGGAAGTTGTGAAAGGATTACTTCCTGTTTTTCTGCTCTGATTTCAAGTTCTAATTTTGCTTAGTGCATTGAAAGGGAGTTGCAGAATTGATATAGTGGGTTTTGTGAGGCTGAATCCTGTATTAATAGGTAGCCTATTAATATTGCATATGGCCTAATCATTACCAGAAGTTAAATGTATTGGCCTAAAGGTGTGGTGGGGCAGCATTGGGCAGTTATTTCTGTAGCACAGTGTTCTAATATTTTATTATCTTAATTTGTTTATCAAGACTACTATAAAGAAACTTACTTAGTTTTGGTGAATTATTAACTTTACTAGGCTGCACTGTTCAGTAGTAAATACATTTAAACTCAATCCTAAGTCACTGGCAGACAACACCGAAAGCGGTTTTGAGATTTACAAACGCAACATTTACTGCCTCTGCAGGATATTAAGTCATCTAAGATTGGCTGATGAGTACGATGTAACTATTTTACGGCCTTGCTCAACCAGCAGTGATGATTGGGCTTGCAGAGTGGTGACCTTGGTACTTCAAAGGACAGTTAAGAGTTTAATCAGTTGTGAGTGAGTGGGGGTCTGATGGCTGCTACACTCTTACCTTAGAGAGAGAAGCAAAGCCACCGTACAGTATGGGGTTCGCATATCAATAAGGGGCCTGTGCAGCCACCACTGAGTAAAGTGCTCTATAAAGAGACCAAATGCCAATGCAGTCTGATTAAAAAATCCTGCACATGCTGGCAGGGGCTCAGAACTTGAGTGGTTGAGGAAATATATGAATCAATATGAGTTGGCGCCCAGCCTGATGGAAGGCTCAGAACGGGAAAACACCATAAAGGGAGTGTTACTTCAGTGCATTACACGTTTATGTACCACAAATACCCTTTCTGCCTAAAGCTTTCATCCTGGGAGCTGAATAACACCTGACTTTTATTATTATGTGACTTCAATTATGAAAATATTTATAACCCATTGTTCTAACGCCAACTGTTTGTAAAAGTGCAGATGCCTGTATTGGTGGACCTCTGGGACAATATACTGTATATTAATACACAAATATTAATGTGCTTTGAGTGGAGGAGACAAAAATGTCCACTGTCTACAGGAGCTGATGCCTCTGACTGCTCACACATTCCTCTGGCAGCTCAGTAGCTATGGTCCCAGGGTCTTCCTCGTCACTATGCTGCTACAGCTCCTGTTTAGTCTGAGTTAATTTACACTGAACATGGTTTTCCATATATTTGGCATGCACACAGGACCCCACTCTGTACCATGGCTGCTTGTGAAGTTATTGACACTAGGCTATGTAGGCCCAGTGCTGTGTGTTATGTTAACGAAATGGTTGTAGTCTAAATAACAACTTGCTTGTGTCATGTATCAAACTCTTTATACATCTTTTCTAGTATTTTACTATTAGGCCAACATGGCAGCATTTTTTGACACATTAGACCAGTATAAATGGCCTAATGTAAATTCCAAAAATGCCACTGTAATGTAATGCATTACTAGTGATCAGCTCAACTTTGTGTTATGGCCTATAGAACTGCTGTGAGATAGGTTACGGTTGGGTCTAAGCTGCTATAGGCTAATGCTGTATTGCCTAGAGCCAGTGGAAATAAAAGTTATATATGAGCCTTTCACTGCCTGTTTCTCTCACTGTAGCTCACAATTATACAAGTGATTCCTTTTTCCTTTTTTTTTGTAGGGGGCAAGACTGAAATCCCCCACAAGATGCCGGAAAATGCCACCTTTATTGCACAAAATAGAAAAACACTGTCAGATGGCAGATTACAATCTTATACATTTTCTAAATGAATGGTGGGGCACATCTGTCAGACTTGGTTATATTCAACTGCCTCGAGTCCCAAATTCTGCTGTGGTGCATTCTGGGCCATGTTGGACTCTTGGAAATTAGGCCCATGTTATTACCCAAGAAAAAGCATAGTCCACCAAAATGAACCTTGAAACCCCTTTTTAAAACGCTTGTAAGGGAGAAGCACTGAAACGTATCTTATAAATTCTATAATTTAGTTCAAATCACAACAAGAATGGAAACCATTGTGTGTCATTAGGTCAGCACAATCCAACACAGGTGTACCAGGTACATCACACATCCCTCATGTCTGGTGTTTGTGAGAGACTGAGTACAATATCTGCCTTACAGGGAACCTGAGCATACATGAGGAGCTGGAGCAGCTTGTGGCCTCCTTTCTGAAAGTGGAGTCCTGCATGGCTTTTGGAATGGGCTTTGCCACCAACTCCATGAACATTCCAGCGCTGGTTAGCAAGGTATGTGTTTGAAAAGGATGAAATAATGACATTTGTACAGCATTATGTAATGTATGGGATTATTAGTCGTGTTCTGTGGACCTGTGTGTCACAGCTTAGCACAAATTAATCTAATTAGCTGTGCGTCTCATCTGTGCTAAATTTAATAACAAGCAGTTGTCTAGTCAGCTGCTAACAACTGCCCACCCACTGCCATTAATTAAAATTCAAATTAAACATTTCAGGAGCCAGGAGTGAGGCTAGGGCTGTACATAGTTACAGTACATTCCGACACAGGAGCCACTATTAAGGGCATAACTCAAGGGTACTGTGTGCTTGCCCATTGGCCTGTTGGGCACACCCGTCTGGTTAATGCAGGCAGCCACAGGTTACCTGGGGCAACACACAGCATGGCCACAGCTGATTGAAGCAGACGGGAGGAGGGGTAGGTGGCCATGGGCTGGAGGTTTAAGGGCTGAGAAAGGTGTCTGTTATGCAGCCCACGTGCTGTAGCAGCCCCACAGGTCTGTTTTGATGGCCAAAACATCAACACCCGAGGAGCTGGTTGAATGGAAGCCTAGTCCCCATGGACTGCCAGCTCAGTCCTACAGGGACAGACTGTGTGTGTGTACCGGAGTACACACCTCTGAGCAGCCTCTGGTGCAGCAGGGACAATCAGACCCCAGGACAAAAGAGAATCAGTCCCTGACACTGTGTCAACATACACCCTTACTAGAATCAATCAAACTAATGAAGGTATATGCTTAGAGGGGTTTTTCATAAGACAGCATTTTCGTTTGTACACAAATAAGTGTGTGTGCTATTGTCACATAATTTGTACATGCCGCAAACTATATAAATATCCTGCCTCCCAAAAGCTCAGAGTTAATTTTGAAATATCCCCTTTGGCTCAATGAATTGTATCTATTGTCTTGGTACATTCAGAGTAGTCTACCTGTTTTTTATGTGTTTGGTTGCTTATTTGCTTTTATATGTATAGGTTGTATCAATTCCAAAACATGATATAGACTTTTAGATAATTTGTTATGATATACTTGATTTTATGTAACTAGCCTATGCAGGAAGTTTGCACAGGCTTATACCAATGTTAACCACCATAACATTGAGGGCGAGACTAAGATACAGAAGTAACTTTACCGGTAGAAGGTAGACTAAAGTCTTTGCTCTGTGCTGGTTCTAGGGTTGTTTGATACTAAGCGATGAGCTGAATCACACATCTCTAATCTTGGGAGCCAGACTGTCAGGAGCAACCATCAGGGTTTTCAAACACAACAGTAAGTACATTTATTCTTTCTGTTCGAACAGACAGTTTGTGTGCCGCATGCTAACTCAGCTTTTGCTCCTCTCCCCTTAAAACATCTCCCTACACGATTTTCTTTCTCTTCGACTCTATGAAGTGTTTCTATCGACAATATGGGGCAGGGGGCGATGGACAATATAGGCCTAGAGCCCAAAGTGCAGCAGACTGGATAACTGAACCTGTGACGGTGAATGTGTGCTGACAGGTACAAGCAGAGTCAGTTAAGGGTCCTCCCAGCAGACCCTAGAGGCCAGACGCTGAAAGAAAGAGCCCTCAGGCACCAGAGCACCTGACCACTCCCAGTCTACCACAATAAACTGTACTGTGTAGCCACATTCTTTATCAAGCGAGGCATTTATTTACCATGGGGATTATAAAAAAAATCAAATACTGTAAGACAGTATTTGACAGTAAGATCTCATAAAAGAAAAACGTTCATTGCGCAACACAAAGTAGGCTATGCCTCAGATGTTTTTTATATATATGTATATAAAATCGCCCCATTCTAAAACACAAAAGTCACCATGATTTGCTACGTTTAACAGCTGTTTGAAAACTGGCAGGGTTGGGTGAACGAGACTGAATGCATGTTCTCTGTGCTCCGGGGCTCCACAGATACGCACTGGGTTTTGCAGGTTAGGGAGGGGTTGCTGGCGTCCTCGTGGTTTGAGGGGAGGGGTTACTCTCATGTTTGAAACCAAAACAGTGTTATGTTATAATAAAACATTTCTTAGCTTGTTATGTTTAGAGAAACACGTACAGTAATAACTATTAAGAATTACTTCATACAGTGTATGTACAGGCCTAAATATTTTGATGTAGACAAAACAGTCTACATGCATCTATTTGCCTGTCTCTGTGATCTATTCAATACTGCCATCTGCTGGTTGCCACTTGCAAATATTTCCAGTCATAAATTGCACGTTATCATACTGTATTTCTCCAAACTGTAAATGTAATAGGCTATTGTTAACAAATATAAAAAGATGTTACATCATTATGAAGCAATCTCCCAGCAAAGAGCTGGGAGCGTAAGCAGTCTTATTATCTCAGTTTGTGATTCTGTCTGATGGAGTTTGCAGGTGTTGATTACCCCCATGCTGCATTTCCTGTTTGTAATGTATGGAAGGTATGACTAAGCTGTGCTCTCTGTGAACCTCCCTGTGCCTTCTGGTACTAGATTGCATGCTGTGATTACATTAAGGCTGCATATCTATGCATTTATATCCTTTGCATGGCTTCATATTGCTTTAAGTTACAGCTTACCCTTGTTTTAATTCTGATTTGCTCCAGTTTTCTGCAGTTCTTTTTGGCATGTGTATGTGTACATAATATGTGCGTGTGTGCATTTGCCCATCTCAGACATGCACAGTCTGGAGAAGATGCTGAGAGACGCTGTGTGCTCCGGACAGCCTCGAACACACCGGCCATGGAAGAAGATCCTGATCATTGTGGAAGGCATCTACAGGTCAATACACAGACACGCACACACACACAACACACACGCGCACACGCACGCGCGCACACACAAAATAAAGGCCCATGCAATACCGCTGTTCAGATGATCCAATCAGTACATGAAACGGCAGGGATAAAGTGGGGTCTTTAGGTGCGTTTAGCAGGGCTCAGTATTTGTAACCTGAAGAAAGCTTTATGCCGGTGTGTTTAGTAGCCCATTAAAGGCCTCTAATGCAATTCCTTCCCTCTTTATCCTTGAATAATGGTGTGTGTGTGTGTGTATTTGATCACTGGACTAGGGCGATAGGTATTGTGTGTCTTCTGGCAGTGAGCAGTCTGGAGCCTCTGTGACCCTCTCCATCTGCTCATTAGCTCCAAATCAAGGCCAAGCGGAGCCACGGAGATTGACTCTGTTACACTTGCAGCCCAGGCTGTTCACGTCCACATTACTTTTTCCTTTCTACCCTTACTCTTCTTCTTAGTCATCCCCATTTTTTCCAGTTGCATTCTTTCCTGGAACAAATATACTGGTCTGTTTAGGTTAGCTAATGTGAGGACCGTAAATGAATCTGAAGGCAAAACTTGATTATGCTCCCTTTAAGTCTAACCGCATTGTGATTAATCCAATTAATTATGTCAGTTAGGAGAGATTGAACTTGCTGGGTCCGACACCATCTTTAATATGAAATAACAGAGCGGTTGGAAGATGTAATGCACCATCTATTACCACAATGGGTTAGTGTTTGGATAAAGAGGGCAGCCAACTTTTGCTTTATCCCTGGTCCTCCTTTGATGTCCACATCAGTCCCGCTGGAACCTGTTTATTGGGCACAGAGGCTCCAGGGGCCAGCAAGGATAACAGGCCTGGGATCACACCATTCTCTGCGACACACCCATTCTGTCCAGCTGTGGCCTTAAGGGCTGGCCTCTGATGGCAGGAATGGGCTACAGGGGAGGGGAGGAAAATAAGGCAGAAGGATTCTTGGGAGATCAGGCAGTGTATCATTTTATAGTGTGTATGCACACAATGCATCAAGGGTACACTGTGCTGCAGGAATTATTAAATTTACTTGAACCTAATTGATATAGAAATAGTTGTGAACTGGGGGGACGGAAGGATAAGTTGGCAGTAGTTAGGCTAGTTGACCTCCAGCCAGCAAGTTGTGGGTTCAGTCTAACCTGACATGCCAGATGTTTGTTGCATGCACAAAACGTAGTTGTATGCACACAACCACCTGGGGAGCCGTCCATTGAAACTGTTTTAAATGGGCAGGCACTGATTGGATGAACCATCTGTTGGAACCGCCATTCTTGTATTATAGTCACTTTCGCTGTCGCCACACCTATAGCACGCTCGTAGCTACAGCTATTGGTCACAGGTTAGATATACCGGACAGAATTGAAAGGATTTCCTGCCACTCCAGACTGATTCTCATGGCGAAGTCAAACTGAAGCTCGCGAGTTAAGGATGGTCTCACAAGGCTAGGTTCAACACACCTAGACTACCTGTACAAATGCTAATATTTGTAACTATACTCACTGTACTGTAAGTCTCTGGATAAAATCATCTGCTAAATGTTTTCTATTACACACCAGCCACCATGCACATTCTATAGTATATAGCTAGAAACAGTGAGAGAGAAAGGAAGAGAGAAACACAGCAGGGTACGGATAACATCATGCTGTATTGAATATTGAAACCATCCGATTGACATGCTTTGAATAGACCACAGAGCAGTCTCCCCACTGGTTCATTGTCTCTAATTTACTGTGCATATCTGCCTTTAGCATGGAAGGCTCTGTAGTACGACTGCCAGAGATCATAGCGCTGAAGAAGAAATATAAGGCCTATCTTTACCTGGATGAAGCCCACAGCATTGGAGCAGTGGGCCCAACGGGCAGGGGCATGACCGAGCTGTTTGGTCTGGACCCGGCTGACATTGATGTGCTGATGGGAACCTTCACCAAGAGTTTTGGAGCTGCAGGAGGATACATCGCAGGGAAAAAGGTTTCTGTTGGTCTTTTTTGATTTACTGGTTCTACAGGTTCTGCAGGTTTCTAAACGGGTGTAGTTTCTGTTGTGTGTTTAGTGCTTTTGAAATTAGACAAATCTGGCTTGTCCTGTCTGCTGAGAGGACTGCATGAGATTTTCTCACCTCCACTGCTGTCAAGGAATTCAGTATTGGAAAGGGAACTGCATTACTTGTCTTTAAATAACAACTCAATGAAATTTTTTCTGTAATGCTACCCATTAATTGGCTGTGAAATTCTATAGTATCAGGTAAAAATGTCATATTTTTTCAAGCCATATCACACCTGTGACTGTATATTTAAAACCTGTACATTTCCAGTCAGATTAACTTCTGGTTTTGTCACTGTTTACATAGAAAATATATCCTGTAACCAGTCTATAGTATCCCAGTATTTATTTCTTAGCAATCCCATGGTGCTACTGTACTGTATGTAAGGTGTCAATCACCTGAGGTACAAGTGCCAAATACCCTGTGACTGTAAAAGTAGTTTGTCTGGTATAATGTACCTCTCTGGAACACTAAACGTGGCATATAAAGTACTGGTAAATATACTGTACTTCCAGATGCATCTACCAGCCAATCTTATTGTGTCACACACCAGCTCTCTTGGTAACTTCCACATGTCCAACAAATGTTCCCCATGCGGCGTCTCAGAACCTTTGTAATTCCTTCTGACTCCATTAAAAAGTGCACTTTAGTACATAACCACACCAGCTTTGTGGCAGTTGATTAGAAAGCAATGTAGGAAATGGCCATGTTGTTTGAATTAGGCATACAGAGAGGGACACTTCCTGCCTCACGCTGGCCCAGGCCCCTTCTCTGCCAAAATAAGAAGGTGAAGCTGGCGGAGGGCCAGCCCCTTCTTGTGGCAGGCACCGGGACTGCGCTCCAGATTGAACAGGATGGCCTTTAACAAGCATGATAATGTTTGAAGTATGAACGTGCTGCCTTTTTTGACAGCTGGCGGCAGTAAACAGCCGGGAGGAAAGGAGCAGGGAGGAAAGAGAGAGAGAGAAAGCCTTTAGATTTGGAGTATTTGTTGTTGTGGGCGAACTTTCTTCCCCCCTAAATCCTACGTTAACTGCATTCAGGTTGACCGGGAGAAAGCTCAACACGTGTTCTGGAAAACAGTCATATTATAGCTGTTTTATGAGCGTACCGAAAATAAGAACCCTAATGAATAGACTCCAGCTACACTCCTTTCAATGCACTTTGTACTGAGGCTTTGGTCATTAACCCTCTCGCGAGCGTGTGTGTATGTGGGCGTGCGTCGTGGCACGGTGCCAATCATTTGTCACATGGAAGCAGCGGTTGCTGTCCCGCCCAGATGTGGGAAGAATATCGGACATGTTCTCTTAACCGGTTTATCTCCGGCACACCGAAGTCCCGCCAGGCCCTGAAGCGGTGGTGAAAATCCGCGTCCCTGAACGGGAACAGATGTCCTCCTTGTCTTAGGGTTCCTTTCCCTCAATTGAGCATTTCCTCCTAAAAGTCC
>JAODUG010086366.1:0-32568 GCA_027564795.1 Aphredoderus sayanus
AGGGGGGAAATAGAGAGGGAAATATTTAAGTATGTAAGGGCGAAGGAGTGTGTGAACAGAGAGAGAGAGAGAGAGAGCGAGAGAATAAGTGAGACCTTCTCATAAATACAGTACTGTACATGTCAGTGGAGGGAACAGAAGAATGCGTTGCTAAATCATCTGTCTGGAGAGAACATCTCCTGGCTGTTTGCAGCCAATTTAGTTGCCTATTCAGTAGCAGAAAACAATTGCACTAGGTAGCCTTTAGTTTAAGTGATTTCTTTTGTTTTTGTTAGGCTGGCAGTTGGATTCCAGCACAGTGGCTGTTAGCTCAGCTCTAATGATCCATTTACAGGATGGAAGAGCAAAGCTGTTTCCATAACACCCAACGGTGAGTCAAAAAACAATACAAGACAGCCTCACTTAATCAATGAAAGACCAAAAAAGTTGTACGATTTCGAGCCAAAACATGTTGCAGTTCCATACTGGAAACAAACATAATTTAGCAATATTTTTGCTTAGAGGGAGTTTTAAGCAAAGCTGTGCAGTGCAGCAAGTGTCTATCTTCCCTCCTGTACGATTTCAACAGATAACAAGGTATATATTTAGTATCATACTTTTGATACTAAATAAATATACCGATCTGCACTATGTCGATGCACACAGTATGCATGTGCATACAGAATTACTGTACACAACAACTGTTTACGATGATGGTATTGGAGATTGTTATAATTTTGTAGCTCCTCAATCAATGTTGTATTCTCTAATTAAAACATGTTTGCCAAATAGTTAATATGAGTATTTGTTTGATATTTCTTCACATATATTACTATAGACTAAAATAGACTGAATAATTTGTTGCCTTAGCCAGCATCTCGCTGAAAATACAAAAGTTTCCTGTTGTGTGTTCTGGTTATATTTTCACTGTAAATGTGGTTTGTTAATGTTGTGCTCACTAACCAGAACTGTCTTCAATACATTTACTAAAACCCAATTTCACTTGCTCCTTTCCTCCATAAAGAAACCAAAATGGCAGAGGATTCCGTGAGTCAGAAACAAAGCGGCAGCAGCAATTTCATATTCACACAGGACAGGAGTTATCTAGAGATTGCAACAAGAAAGAACAAAAGAAACAAACCCTGTCCTAAAATCGAGGAAACAGCTATAAGAACCGGTAACATAAAAATCAAACTGACAGAGAATGTAAACTAAATACTAAATCACAACAGAATTCAACCAACACAAGAAGAAGGAACATAAGTGATGTTCATTTGAGGAGGCTGTGGTAGAGACCACTGCAGTAGGGGGTTCAGGGGGTGTTTGGGGTTATAGGAAATAGAAAGAGATTACATACATCGTGCCCTTTCTCCCCGGCGGCGTGGTTGAGCCTGCCAGCCTTGCCGTTGCGACTCCGCTGGCTGTGGTGCCCGTTGTGCCACGTGGTGGGGCTGTTGGGGCCAGGCGACAGCGATGTGCTGGAAGCCTTTTGTCCGTCTGTCTTGTGCTTGGAGTTCAGCCTGTACGGGCGGACAAGACAGACCAACACACTGTAGGGACAGATGCCGCCAAGAACCTGCGGGGGCGCTCTATCGTGCCACAACCCTTAACCGCAAAAGTCAGCCTTTTATTTTTGTCATGAGTCCCAAAGGTTGGGGAAATGCTGTCCCACCACACTGCATTCATTCCCCAGCCCCCAGCAATGGAGAACAAGGTATGCTCAGCAGGAGACTTATAATAAACACACACACAGCCAAGTCTGTCTTCTGCACTCAACAACAGCCACTGACTGAAGGCTGAAACATATTAGTGCCTGATACAAGGTGACGTGTCATTGGCCATGCTGTTGGTATAATTATGTCTGTGTGTGTGTGTGTGTGTGTGTAGTTTAAAGCACACCTTGCTGGGGATTTGGAGGTGCTTCGCGCGGATGAGACCGAGGCGCTGCGAGAACTACAACAGCTGCCTCTGCGCTGAGAGCCCCTGCTGGGGGAGTCTCCGGGAGACCTGGGGCACATGCACGCACACGTGCACACCGCATGTAATTATACAGAGGCAGCAAAACAACATCACACACACAAGCGCTCAAACCAGAAGGACATCCACTACAACACCCACTCAATACTCAATAGCAATCTCACTAGTCAACCTCATGTTATGCTAATCCACTACCAAACCGTTTCAATATATATTGTAATGGAGTGTATAGGGGCACTATAATGCTGAGGCCACACTATCAACTCATTACATTCAGAACCAGAGATAATGGGTGTAAAATACCAATATAAATGTATGAGAGACTGCCGTTGGTCCTGTTTGCATTCCTTTTGCACCCGTTGGCGGATGGAACTGTTGTTTACTGCCGGCAGGTGAGAGATGATACTCTTAACGTTATCGCTATATGGGATGTGCTGTTCATCAAGTGGAAATTAATATGGACATATGATATATCTTGTCACAATAAGGAAGAACAAAATCTTTTACTAGTGCAACATTGCCATTACCTGAGGATTCATTCATACAGTATACATTAGAGAAAAGAAGAGATCATGTATTCAGTATCTCACCTTTTTCTCTGTTTGTTCTTGTCTTTGTGTTTGTTCTTTGGGCTGCCAGATCTGGGAAAAAGTCAGACAGTAAACAGAGGCCTGGCTCATTGCATACAATGCGGTATGCAATGTATATAGCATAGTAAGTATTTTACTATACCAGTGCTTTGAGTACATGACTTCAAAAATGACAAAGAGCTTTAAGTGAACCGTAATGTGAGGAAACAATAGCATGAAATACAATGTTTGTGCTCATGTCATCTCACACGTACCTGTAGCGCTTCTTTCTCCTGGAACCAGATCTGCAAAAATAAAAACAACACATTGGATAATACTAATTACTATAACATAACAAAAGCATACATCTGGTGAAATAATGTTATAAACATAGCTAGACAATCTCCCATTTAATTTTCAAGGACATCTGCCACTTTATGATTAGTGATTACCGGTATGATTAGGCTATGATTCCTGCAGCAATGCTCCACCCAGACAGCCCTGAAATCTAATAATCACAACTCTAAAAACCATTGTGGGTCTCCAGGAGCTTTACAAAAATGCATTAACTGTATACTATTTATTACAATTTAACATTTCATTTAAACATTCTATTAACATGTTTTGTAAAACCTAACCCTGGCCTGATGTACAGTATGAGATTTGTATTCCCTCCTAAATTAGCCTTGACCCATTGGAGTGGTGGTTCAGTTTCAATGGTCACCTCAACATCATCAGGGCAGAAACTCTGTATTCCCTTTTAGCACTATAATGAACAATGAGGGTGTGGAGGGCCCCTGTCTCCAGTCTTAAGACTGACGTTTCACCTCCACTTTGGTCTCACCTTCCTTCCAGTTTCCATGACGATCACAGTCATAGAGATTTGTTGCTTGCTATTTTCATAAAAATGGGCCCCTGAATTTCCACCACTGTTCACACCTACAACACCCAACATAGTGGGAGGACACAGGAGAAATCAAGTGCTGATTCACCGCGGCAACAAAAAAGAAAAGAAAAAAAAAGCCACTAATAAATCGGTCAAGTTCATGTACTAGCAGTAGCCCCTGGGTACCAGCAGTAGCCATGTATCTCCACTGGGGGCAGGGCTGAGAAGGGTCCTTGTCCACCAAAGGGTTCTTGTTCTGGAGGGATCATGGCTCTGCTCTCGCCCCACTCTAAGACACTGCTGTGACCACGACGACATGAATACAGGCCCCCGGGAGGGCAAAGAAGAACTTCAGCGGCCGCGAGGTTGACCCGGAGCTACTATGTAAAGCGAGCTGTATGCTCTGAACAGGCATCAATCCGGAGCATAGTGTAGGAGGATGAGGCAGAGCTGTCCAACCGCAAGCATGGAGCTCCTCAAAAGGAATGTGGCATCAAGGGAGGCCGGCTACTCAGGAGGGATTCTGCACTTTGTTTCCCCCCGGTGGATCGTCCATACATTATTCATACATCAACAGCACCTGCAATGCAGGGCCGCTTTGGAGTTAAAAGAGTAGCAGAGGTGGGGGTAGTGGTATACTGTAGGATGGATGGCAGGTTGGAAACCAGTGCAGAGCGGTGCAGTGATGCTCAGCAATTTGGTGATAGGCTCATTTTTCTTGTTTTGTGAAGCTGGCTGGCTTATTAGTGATACGCCCCTCCCAGTCAGATAGAAGTACACTCATTACAATTTCTCATTGTGGTTATGATATCCCTGGGCGCTGCACAATTATTTGTTTTCTTCACATTTATTGATGATGACTGTGGTTCCAGGCTTGCTTCCACCCCGTGCATTTGTACTGGCTTTATTGGACTATCGGCACAGGAGGCAAGGTAACAGAGAGAAAACTATTACTACCACTATTTTTAAGGAACGTTATTGTGCGGCATCCACAATGCCAGGAGAACGGCAATATCTTTTCTAACATCGTCCTCGTATTGCTTCAATTACTTTATCAATATTAAAGGTTTGCCGCAGTAGTCTTTTCATGACACATTAATTTGTTATCCGAGCCTATATTTGCTCATATTGTATTTCAGCAGAATAAAACAATGGCGTAACTTATTCTCCCTTTCCGCATAATATTAAGGAAGATGTCCTTACCTGTCTCGCTTGTGTCTTTTCCCCCCCTTCTTCTTTTTTTCTCTGCGACCGGGTGAGGAGCTGTCGAACCTACGGAGAGGGAGAATTCTTACGCCATGATAAGCAACATGAAACTTTGTTTCTAAGCTGCTATCCAGAACTTTTGTTTATTTTAATGCTGCTTATATTCCTGATCTGCATTTGATTATATTCTTGCCGTAGCTGTATATCTCTGAACAAGGTAACCTCACCACCAATGGAATAGTTTGGTTTCTAACTATACCGTATTTTCCGGACTATAAATCTTAAGCATATATTATACAAGGAGTATTAGCCTCACTTACAGTATAAAATAAATTGTTATTAAAAGGAAAACAAAATAAATAAATATATATATATATATATAAAGTCACTTTGCTATAAAATCACATTTATATTATTTTTATGTGGTACAGCAGCTAGTTTTTAATTGTCACAAGTGTATACTCTTGGCCATAATTGGTATGCAGTAACAAAATACACATATAAATCGCCAGACCAGCCAGACAAAAAAAGAAGTGACTTATAGTCCAGAAACTACGGAAAATGTAATGCTAATTAATGAAGTTTAGCAGCTTCATTAAATGTATTCTTTATTATTCTTATCAAATATATTAATATCACAGTTATGGCCTGAAGGAAAGCAGCTCTTTCTCCATTTTGTTACATCTCATTAAATCTCTTTATGATGATATGATTAATACTTGGTTAAGGTGCAAAGCAGTCGTACAGTAGCACACTTCTCTACACTACAGTACATTCATCATGCTGACTGTCTCTCCCTCTTAGAGCATATTTATGCTTTACTAATCCAGGTCTCCTTGTGGTTTCGCTCCACTTCCTTTGCTGACCTCATCAAAACAATACAATGGGAGGCGTGTGCTGTCTGACTCTCCACTAATCACCCAGTACAGGAATCCAGTATGTCTGTGGAAACTGCAGCGTTTGTGTTGCCTCACTTTGAATATTCATACAAGGATAATTGCAATTTCTGTTGAAAGACACTGCGGGCTGTTGCTTCCATCGCGGAGGGAGACCTTTCGCTATTTTGCACCCACCGGCTTCGTCGCCGGCCAGATTTCTTCTTCTTCTTCTTCTTTGGACGAGGGGATGGAGAGCTGCTTGATTTCCTCTTCACTCTAATTTGGTCAAGCACGTGCGTGCACGGACACACACACACACACACACACACACACACACACAGAGTGAGAGACAGACATAGAGGAGCAAATGGAAATAAATAACAAGTGCTTGTTATCAGAATAATTGTGTGATTATAGTTATTTCCTGCTTAGAAGACAACGAGGCGACCACATATCAGTGTCACTCATCTATTTTTCTCATTTCCTCTATTTGCTCTGTCCCAAGATGCAATTCACAGACATATGGAAAAACAGAATTGTTTCCAGGCATGCACGCATACTTTGATTTAATCTTATTCCGGAAAGTTGCACGCACAGCAAACCCAATTCAATTGACCTCTTCTTTCATAATAATAATGACCCTGTCGCTTTTGGGAGTGTGGCTGAGCCATACCGGCATTACTGTTGGGTTTAAAGAGCACTCCAGCACCTCATATCCTCCTCATCTCTGCAGATACGAAACCTATGGCGAGGAGCGTATGGAGGGCTGATATCTTTTCTTGACCAGTTTGTGTGTGTGTGTGTGTGTGTGTGTGTGTGTGTGTGGTTGTACCTGTGCTCGCCATGGTAACAGTCTCTGTCCTCATAACCCACCAGCTCAGGGTCACCATCATACTCGTCATCGTGCTCGTAGTGCAGGTGGTTGATCCTGGACAAACAAGGGGACACTATCAGAACATACAGTAGGAGAGGGGAACAATGTCAGAAAACCGTGTGTGTGTGTGTGTGTGGGGGGGGGGGCCCCCCATGTCTACATATTTTCTTGTCACGCATTTAAAGTATTGCCAAAAAAATCATAGTTTTGGAGAAAATACACTTGTGTGTGTGTGTGTTTGTGCGGATGTACAGTATATGTGCGCGCCTGTGTGTGCGCATGCTTTGTGAAACACTGAGTTAGCGCACATGAAGAAACGTCAGCTATTATGTGAATATAAGTACAAACCGCTAATCTGGAAGCTAACAACTAGAATAAACTGTGAAGAGAACGGTGGGAGTACAATATGTTTGCTGCACGCTATGCATGTGTGTGGCGCACATTTATCATGGATGCCATTATGCCTCAATGATCCATAACAACCCCCTCCACCCAGCACGTATGTACAGTATGTACACAGGGGCAGATGGCAGCACACCTGCCCTCGTCTAGCCAAGAGCTGAAAGCGCTGACTGCAAGTGGGAGTGACTATGGCGATGATGTCTGAGACCCAAACACTCCCATTCTGGCTCTCTCTCTCAGCCTGGAAGCACAATGCCCAGAAGTCATGGCCTTTCTAAACCCATGATCCCCCAATAACAGGTGGTTTGCAAACTACATTTTAATGCAGTAAACACAATCATGTAAAAACGGCATCTCCATACCACCCTCTTGGACAACCACATACTACCAGGGTCAGTATTTGGGTCCTGGGGTCAGATAATGATATTCCAATGCTATTGCATAACATTCATATATAGTAGAGTAAACTTATATGCCACAGTAGCCAGTGTCAGGCAAGGAGAGATGTACTTCATGTCATACCTGAAGTACAAGAGAGAGAGAGACAGGGAGAGAGAGAGGGAGAGAGGGAGAGAGGGAGAGAGGGAGAGAGGGAGAGGGAGAGCAAAAAGGTCTCTGTGTGTACCAGAGACCTGAAGTGGAGTACTGTAGCTAGTGCGGGCACCATGTAGTGGGTTGAAGAGGGGACTCCACTGGCCTGTCTGTTTGCAGCAGGAGACAGGCAACAGAGCCTTTAATTGGCTGAGCATCAGTGGGCACAGCAGGGCCTCCAGATACCAGCAAAATAACCTGCTTCACACTGACAGCCCTCTCCACCCACAGATGCATGCACAAGCACACACTTATACACACACCGAGGGTGTATGTACACAAACACACACACGTGCGCGCACACACACAGCTCAGGCTTACAAGACTTTGCAATCACATTCATTTTTAACGTGGCTTCAGCTTAAGCAGCAACAACAACGTAGTCTCGGGTAGCAGGATGCAATGCATATAGATAATAGAAATAAACAGCCCTGGAGAGTGTTAGAGGGCTCAAATCAGAGCTGGCATCTTAATAGAGTTACACCCGCTGTCAGCGAGGGAACACAGGCCGGGTGGCATTTCAAATAACTCACACGCAGCCAATCTTCAGAACAAAAGGGCAAATTCATTTCACTGACGAGCCCTTTGCGTCTGCAGCTCAGTGTGGGCGGGCGAGCGGAAGCACGCGGACCAAAAGAGCAATTACCAACATTCCACGTCTTGTTTCCCCTCGTCCTGATTCGTTAGTGATAAATCAATCAACCCCTTTCCCCTCCCTGGGCCTCGAACAGAGCCCCCTATTGGACCGATGTGTGTGTGTGTGTGACTAATGCCTAATGAAGCTCTGATTCTGCCTCCATCTCTGCTTCCTGGCAGACTATGGCTGTGGATCTCCTCAGGGCAGTGGGAGGACACAGTGACATGCCGCTGTGCCTCATACTGTACACACACAGCCCGTAACAGCACAGCACTTTCATACTGAACTACCAGACATTTATCGCGGAGAACGTTCGACTGTTACAACAGAACGGGTGATGTGCTCTCATTGGCCAGGGTAGGTGTTCCCCCGTGGATATGTGTCAGAGGAACGTCTGAGAGCTCACAACTATCACAGAGACCTTACACATACTGTACACACACACACACACACACACACACACACACGCACACGCACCCTGATCTCACTCAGCCTTTCTCGGCTGAGTGAGATCAAAGAAAGAAATCAATGCAGAGGCATTGGGGAGTGGCAATATCAGCTGGCAGAGCCGTGATGACCACGGAGCGTTTATTGTGAGTGTGTAATAAGCATTAAGCTACGGCCAGGGAGTCTAACGTGTCAATAAAATGAGCCCTAGAAAAAGATGGCCTCAGAGTAAAAGCTCCTAAAAGAGCAAACCAGTGTGAAGGCAGTAGTAAAGGCCTATTTTGTGCGTTATTTTGTTGGCTTGGCACATTTGTTTATTCAGGTTTCAGTTTATTTTAATAGGAGGTCACCCCGCTGCTAAAATTCATTATGAAATAAATTGCTTTTAATCTTCCTTTTTTGGTATAATGAAAGTATTATATTTTATGCATTGGCAAACGTAAAAAAAAGCTCAATTAAACAGTAATCCTGACTCTTGTACAGTATACCGTGCAACAAACACTGCCCCATACCAATACATGCAACCTTCTGCTTTCCTAAATGTGCATTAAAAGTGAGAATGACAGCAAACTCACTGCAATGCACATATGAGAGAAGCATGAGTAGGGTAGGTACTGTACTATACAGTATGTGTAACACACTTGTTATGTTATCGTAATACATGTGGATTCTTAATCCCTGGCATTACATGTTCAGACAAATGCCATACTATTTCTGAGCAAAATCTTTATAAAATTAAACTAACAATAAAAATTACAATAACAACCTGCAACGCATTGAAAAAAACAACATGTGGACTGTCATAGTCATTGCTGAATCTGCTGGCCATGTTCTGTAGTCCTAATGACAATTCCTGTGTATTATTTTACTAAGGTCAGTGGAAGGTGTTACGATTGCTTGAAAGATCTAGTTGCGTAGCTAATGGTGTGTGGCAGAGGCCTATACAGTACAACTTCTTCTGTCTATGTAGACTGAAAATGTCAATTCTATCCATGCAGTAATTCTATATTCTGTCCTAGCCTTTAAGCAGAACAATGCTAACAACCACTCTCTGTCCTAGTTATCTTAGAGCCTTCGAAGGAGACTTAAAAACAGGGTGGGAATTAAAGGGCTCTCAACTCCATATTAATATTAATATACTGCAAGCTTGATAAAAAATACAAAAGGCAATAGATATTGAGAGCTAATTTTTTTCTTCCGAACATATTCGTTATCCACAAAATTCAATGGCACTTTTTTATAGCATTATCAGCAATACAGCAGATGATATCTCTAGTGCCGGTATTGAACTTTTCACAGATAAGGCTTTCGGGGGGATTTATTAGCTTTCATAAGCTGCTGTAAGAATGTTCATCACCGCAGGATTTTGAGGGAAGGGTTTCCACATATTCCTGCCTCACTGGACACATATTCATTCTTGCATTTTTTAAATGTCACTGTAATGTTACAATGCCATTCTTGAGATAAAACATTAAACAAACAAACAAACAAACAAATAACTGCATAGTGATTTTTATGATATCTGAACGGTGTTGTGTTTATAATGTCTAGCTTAGTACTCTATTATTTACATATTTAAGCAGCTACCTGATTAAGTAGTACAAAGGCAAATACTTTATATTAATATTATGTTATTAGAATTATTACCATTACCACATGTGCTCTGAAATTGATTTCCAGGGGATTGTCAGATATATAATAAAGTGCATTTCCATGTGTCAGGTTTCAGATCAGGAGATAAAGCTAATTAATGCCAGCTTCCACAGTATAGCACTTCACATTCTAACACTTCTAACCAACTTCTCAGTGAAGTGGCAATAATTACTTCAGCTATTGCCCAAGAAGTTTGGAGTCAAATTTGTGTGTGTGTGTGTGTGTGTGTGTGTGTGTCTGTGTGTATGCTTGTGTGTGTGTTCATGTGTGTGAAAGGGAAGTGAGTCTGGGCAGCCTTGCAAATTGCAGCCCTCTTCAATTTTCCACACCAAGGCCTTCCGGGATTGCAGAGGGAATGTGCCTACATTTTCTGCAGCCTCTGTCCATTCCAAATTGACTGGTCCTCTAAAGCCACCCTTGACAGACAACCACAAATTCACTTTCCCATCCTCTGGCCTCCGACTGGTTCTCATGCTAGATCCTTTAATTAATCAGCATGCACCCTGCACTGTTCCACCCATGCTCTCCTGCTTTTATTTGGGTACAGACAGGGTGGTCCACGTAAGTGTCAGGTCCTGGATGGGTGGCAAGAACTGTTTGTCTTGCTAGCGTGACAGGAAGCATCAGCGTCATTAGCAGTCATTAGCTTCCAGACTGCAGGTCACATCTCAGCAATCACACTAGCTAGCTCAATCATTTACACACACACACACACACACACACTATGATGGACCAGCTAACAGACGGCTAACACTCCTACACCCTGCTGTTAATGTGTTTCTTGTTTCTGATGTCTGAAGATCGTGCTGGGATGCTTGTCTGCGCGCACACGCGCGCGCATGTATTGTGTGCCGACAGTAAGTTGTCCAAGAATTTATTTCCTCTGTTGAAGCTCTTGCCTAAGTCGAGAGGCTTTACGTCAGCCTGTACAGTTTGATTGACATCTCCCTGACTGCCTATAATAGGGTGGGACAACAAACACTCTCTTTATGATTATTCACTTTCAGCTGAGAGGTCTAATCAGCCACCATACAACAAAATGCCTGTGGGAGTGTACAGCCTATGAATTAAAGAAGCCATTGTTAAAAATCATCTGTCTTCTTGAATTAATTAAATTGGCTTATAATTAATATTTTATCAAAACAATGCAAATACAGAAAGGTTTAGCCAATATTTGAGTGTGTATAAGGGATTGTAAGAGCATAGAAGTAAAAAAGGATGTGTGTGTGTGTGTGTGTGTGTGTGTGTTTGTACATACAATGCACACACACTGAACATGACACTACTTACATTGGTTGTGTGTGGGCGCCTTCCCTGGTTATCACCCCCTCTTTGTCCATCAGCATCTGTCTGAATGTGCTCACTTTCTGACGAATCTCCTCCTCTGTATACCTAATGGACGGAAGATACAGCCGACAGTCAGAGGCAGCACACACACACACACACACAGACATGCGGACAAACCCACTATAATGAGGCACACACCACGATTGTGTTAGAATTGCTCAGAATTCCTCTTAGACATAACTATGCATGTGATGGTGGGGAAGGAGTAGACAGGGTTGTTGGGGGCATGCACGCACTCCTGCAGTTTTGAGCCACAATAACATTACAAGGATTATTCCAGACACAAACAGCTTTTCCGTCTTTCAGCGGAAAATGCTTACAAAATGTTCGAACAGTGACAGTGAACATGGATGATGTCTATGCGGTTGCTAGCAGACGTACAAAGACTAAACAGGCCAAAGAGACGACAGCACTGCAGCAGCTGTAACGGGGATGTCATCTGTCACAACAGCCATATGACCACATAGGAGCCATGTCATCTCCTACCCTCACAGGACAGGAAATTGCCGGAACAAATAGCCATGTCTGTCCTCTCACCACGCACTGAACTAAATGACACATGCCCGACTGTGACTTTGATGACTGACTGTGTTAGGCTGTGTTTACACCACCACTCTGATGTCATCCGATTCAGATCCCCCATCATAAATGTGTCACAAAATGGAGAAACAGCAAAACAAAACAAAAAAATAATTCAGTACCAGTTCAGTAGCACATACTGTATGAGCGAGGTCTTTATGTGATTTTTAAATCTAATCTAATTTTAAGTGGACCCTGATGTACTGAATTGCGATCCATTTCCGATCTCTATAGTCCAATATTAATTTAAAAGAGTGCATTTATTTCAATGCTGACACTGACTGAAAACCAATATATGCTTTTGCATTAATGTGACTCTCCATGGTGCTGTGGAAAGTTCATTCTGGAGAGCGGAGACTCTCAGTTTGAGCAGTTTCAGGTTACCACCTTTAAATGTGGTCACAGCAGAGCCACATTCACTGACCACAAAGTGGCGACAGTGCATGTGCTCTACACAGGTCTACATGGAGGACAACCGTAACAGCCTGACTCTGTAAACATTATGTGGTGGAGGACTCCTCTGGGCTTTAGCTCATCTGAAGAGACGTGTATGTTGCAAACGGCCTCGGAGTAGCATGCCTCCACAGAGACTCTAAATAAGTGTAAAGTATGACCATCATAATACTGTAGAGGCGGAGGCCTACAGTATTATGATGGTCATACTTTACATCTCTATCCTATTCCTGCTACAGTTTCGGCGGGTGAGCGGCCACATTGACCAGTACATCGCTACCGGCTTCCACTGTGTGCTTTGCACATTTGTACTCCTGACCAGGGTGGAGCTTATTCTGAGGAGAATTATTAGAACTGGTGCAAAGGTCACGAAATGTGTGGCCAGAAACAATGCTGTTATCCCTGTATTACTAATAACATAACATGAGGTTCCAGAAACATATACTGTAGGTATGACTCATTTAACATACACAAGTTAAATGTTACTGTAATACTGTAATAGAAACACGAGATAATATCTATAATAAAAGCCTGAGTCGGTCTATGCGAACAGTTCAAGGTTTAGCCCAAATGTAATACAACTCCACTGTCTAAAGGATCCTGTCCGTAATGCAAGCTGCCTTCCATGCTCTAGGCCACACAGTACGAGGGAGCTGTCCATCTATGGGTGCTGAATCACTCACTTCTCCTCAGCCAAGACTCACTCACTCTCTCTCTCTGTCTCTCTCTCTCTCTCTCTCTCTCTCTCTCTCTCTCTCTCTCAGTGGCGGCTGGTGAAAAGAATTTGGGGGCGCAGTTTTGGAGTGATGCTATTTTTAAAAACAGGTGACGTGTGTGTGTGTGTGCGTGCGTGTGTGTGTGTGTGTGTGTGTGTGCGTGGGTGTGTGTGTGTGTGTGTGTGTGCGTGTGAGTAATGCTTGCACGGCACAGATTAAACACACAGTCCGAGCTGGGCACCATCGGCGGGGACGCAGCCCGGAGAGTGAGATAAACAAGGGCAGAGACGCACGCGGGAGCCGGCCCTGTGCGTGGTACAGAGCAGATCGCTGTGATCTCTCAGCCCAGAAGCTGTTGGCACTGCACAACACTAGCCACAAACACTCACTTTATATTCATAGCTTCTCAAGCATGGAGAAGATTTCAAGGCCAACGCCCACTGAGGCGTCTGATGTGGAGACAGGAAACAGTATGTATATTTTGTTGAGTTTAAAACTCAGTTTAAAACATGTTGTTGTTGTTTTTATTATTGTTTTGTTTTTATGGGGCAATGCCCACTGGCTGACATGCCCTTTAGAGTTTGGTTCTATTTCTTGAGCGTCAAATCCACAAAACTACTTTGAATCTCCAGATTTCTGAGCTCCATTGTCAATTTAAACATCATTAAAAGTGGGCATTGGCAGTCTACACCTCTCTCTCTATTTGTCTCTATTATTGAGCTCTGAAGATTACTAGATTTGTAATATGTTTTACTGAAACTAATTTTGTAGCCATTAATTTGCAGAGCCCTTCATTTGTTTCAAGGCTCATTCCAATTCACATTTCACAGACATATCAAACAACACCTCCTAAACTTGAAACAGATAAAGGGATATACTTAAAACATGTACAAGTTGTATTTCCTAATTGTTGGAATTGGAATTACAAAGCACTTAGTTGAGCACAGTTCTTCATTTTTCGTGAATAAATCCATTCAGGTAATTGCAATTGTTTGTTAAAGAGGCCTCAAAGGACAGACCTTCATGATTGGTACATTTAAGTTCATGCAGTTACACTGACCCTAGCAAATATGCAGGATAGCTGCGCCTCAAGAAGAGGTCTAATCAAACAAATTAACTTACAAACCCTGTCTAAGTTTATAGGCCCTTTGAAGTGCACTGGCATCACATACAATGATTTATGATAAAATGTAATTAAAAGCCATGGAAAACAACTAGATCACAGACAGACACACAGGCAGACAGACACAGATAAATGTGTAAACACATTCTTAGCAGAGGAAAAAAAGAACCTAATGAGAGGTTTGACACATTTCTAGGACGGTCAGCTGTGCCATTAGGTGCCAGGTGGGTAATGTATCAGGGGACATTACAGAACAGCAGCAGATGACAGACAGTGAAGACTCTGGAGCTAAAGCAGGGCGGGACAAGGTCAAGGTCTCTGTCAGTAGGTCAGCACTCCAGACGGAGCATAACGTCTTGCACAGTCCACTTCTTCCTTGATTGGACTAGCCAGGGCAGTGTGTGTGTGCGTGTGTGTGTGTATGTGTGTGTGTTTGTGTGTGCGTGTGTGCGTGTGTGTGTGTGATGCTTTGACAATTACACAGAAATGTCAGCCGAGGGCAGGACTTTAGTGAAAGGCAATCAGGCTTAGCTACAGGGTCAGAAAGCTATTTAATACCCTCCATACATAAAAATAAACACCTTACTGATTCAAGAGCAGTTTAAAAAAATAGATATAATGTGCCTTATTTGCCTTAATATGCGTTTATTGAATGTTTGTCAGTGGCTGATGGGCCTAACCCAGCATAACATATCTGTACATGTAGCTGTACATGTAGTTGTCAGCCTAACACAATGTCTGCTTTAGTCTTCATCAACATCATTACTGGTGGCATAGAAGACTGGTGCACTGCCCAGTGAAACAGGCATTCAAATTCATGCCACACACCCGTGTGTGTGTGAGTGTTTATGCGTGCATCTGTGTGAACCCTCTGAGTGTGTTTGTGTATGTGATTGTGTGTGCAATTGTTCAGATGGGAGAGGAAGTCAAGTGGCACCTAAATGAAGGCCGTTTAGCCAGGCCCATTGCCTAAAGTGTGCCTAGTCCCAGCGAGCCAGCCGAAGAGCAGTGGAGCCATCGATCAGAGCAAGGGGCTCCCCGCCACCCCAGCCATGACAAATCACCACAATTACCTAACCTGATTGAAGTAATTAGACAGCTTCGAGCGCCCACAGATTCCCTCCTATTAGCTAACAATCTGAGGAAATGAATAGTTGTTGCCCAGAAACCATCCTTGTACTGATAGTCATTGATTTGATGGGGTTGGTGGCTATGTGGTGTGTATTTGTGTACTGTATGTGTGTGATAGAGCACATACGCCTTCCCCAGGCACTGCTGTACACCTAGAAAGAAATGCAGCCATCAATCCCCTGGAAAAAGAGTTCAGTGTCAATGCAATGCCAGTGTTGTTAGAGGGACTGAATGACTATTGGAAAATGGGACAATGCATAAATGTCCCATTTCTATTCCAGAGGCCAAATTAAAGATGGCCCTCTGGTCTGCACAATGAAACGGCCTAACTCTGCAAGGGAGTAGACTGTCCAATAGCTGCACATTTATCCTCAGAGAGTTCTCAGGCCGATATCAGATATTACCAAAGAGAGACAAAGAGCAAGAGAAATGTGCGTCTGTCTTGCACAAGACTCCGTCCTCCCTCCGTGTTCGTGACGTCTCGCTGCATTTCCCTCTGACCTTACTAAGTCATGTGTATATTTCAGAGACTCACATTAGCATACTGTCAGCTGGGTGCTGAGGTGCTGCTCTGTGAGCTGCTCGACTCCAAGGTGGGCGTCATGTCCATGATCGGCAGGGGAGCTCATAACCCACCCTGGGGTCACAGAACAGGGCCAGGCATGAACGCTGGATTCAGTGTGTTCCATGCTATGCTATAACGGGCGGAGGCTCATTATAAGAATATCAATGTGTGCGTGTGTCTGTTGTGAAAACTGATCCTAAACAACAGCAAAGAAACTAAAATCCTGCCAATAATAACACACATACTGTATGTAAATATATGTGTGCAAACTTGTAGTACTTCCACCTAAAACAACAATTATTCAGAAACACACAATCACACTCCCCTATATTTTTCAGTTCGATGAAGCAGGCAGCTAACATTACCATATCCCTCCTCCTTATTAAGCCCGCTGTGTACTATACACTTAACATTGGCATGCATGGGTGAATCCTGGCACATGTACCATGTGTCTCTACACGTACGTGCATTCACTGGCCAGCAGCCGTGCGCCAGTGAATGCATACCTAAGTGCACGTCTGATGTGGCGTGCGTGGCCATCATAGCACTCTATATTAACGGTGGCCATACGTAGAGAGGCTCCCGGCAGCCTCCAGCGCGTGAGTCAGATGAGAGATGTAGGTCTCCATTACAGACAGGAGGGGAAAGCAGGCTGCAACTCTCCACGAGGGGGGGGAGTACTGCAGTCACACGCAATCATCGCGCCTCAATTAGCGTAGAAAGCAGCACACCCTGAAATAGACTCGCGGACCAGCCCCTCCGCACAGCATCCTCGCCATTAAGTAGTCACTAAACATGGGAGCCTGCCCTTTGTTGGAGGAGCACTCGGCACAGCACAGCACAGCTATTCAGGGACAGAGGAGGAGACCTGGAGAGTAGATAAGGATGGCTTATGCCATAGCCAACTTCCACAAAACGCCGACCTGCTGCTGTTTCCAAGCAGAGTTAAGCCTCCCGCCCACAAAATATACATAACAGGCGATGGGCTTCCCGCGGGGGGGAAGCACTCTGAGTGCCAATAAGTAGATGCCGCGGACAGGCCCTGGATGGCTAAATGAACAGACCCCTATAATTGCTGAGCCCCTCTAATTGGCTCCCGGAGTGAGGCCATCGAACATGACAGACTATTTATCCGTGGTCTTAGCCCTGGAGGGATGGAGGACGGCTGTGTGTGAATGAGGGAATTGGGGGGGGAGGGTTTCTTGGCAAGGTTTTGAGACAGAGGGCAGGCATCCAATCTGCCCTTATTCGATTACTGGGGGCCTTGCTTCGGACAGGCAGTGGGGCGGCAGAGGCTTAGCCCCCCCTACCCAGCCTTAAATCCACACCAGCTGAAAACAGACATCAGCCACCATTTTAATTGTGTCTAATGCCTGGCATGGCTCTCTCCCTCTCCCCACCCGCCTATTTCATCCCTTTTTATATCCCTTAATCCTGCCCACATGCACACGCGCACTCTCGCTTAAAGACGCACGTTAGAGACCACAGAGTCCAGCGAGGGCTGCGCTTAGGCAAGCCGGCAAAAGATGCTCTTTATATTACAGCCTAACAAGATGACTCAAGTCCATCCAGGGCTTTAACGGCAGTGGTGAGTGGGACTGCCGTGAAGCACTGCCCCGGCCAGCCTGGGTGCTTTGTGGATTGAACAGAGGCCGTTAGCTCCTCGCTCTGGTCTCTCTCCAGCATGTCATCATTAGCCAAGCCAAGCATAAGACTGCTCTCAAACATGGACAGGGGAGGGGGCACTTGGTTCCACCCACAGCAAGGAGGGGCAAGCATAGATGGGGGGGAGAGGGCCCTGACAGATGGCAAGGGTGCCTGTCCTGTTTCTTTCTTCTCAGTCATCCGGTAGCTCTGGTATGGGCCACATCAATCTGCCCCTCCTCCAGCATTACCCTGCAGCCCTAATGAGGCCTGCTGCCTGACAGCCGCTGTCTGGCTCCTGGCTGCTGCTGAGGGAGAAGGATGGAGGCTTTGGCAAGACCAGTGGAGGCATGGCGACGGATGGAGGCATGGCGACGGATGGAGGCATGTGATAATGCATGCAGCCCCACTGGAGAAGCCCCTCAGAGTACCAACGCATTACATCATCCTCCAAGCTGGGAAGGAAGGGGGTCACCACAGGAAATTATGTGGATGAAAAGAGGATTACTGTCAACTGTAATGCTACAGTTAAAGAGGTGCTTGAAAATCAACAACCCAAACACCCACTGCTGGAGCCCATTGGTTTTCCATTGCAAAGCGCCATTGGTACATTCGCCAGACCAACCAGGGAAAAGAGGCCCTGATTGGTCAGAATTCTTTCGAGTCATCAAAAATCCAAATCTAATAATTTAGTCAGGGACTATCAACCAGTGCAAATAGCTAGATACCCATTGGATTTCTATAGCAATTCTAAGAAATTACACTGAATGTATAGCTCTAAAATCCTACATCACCTTTAAATATATGCTTTTAATTATTGATGGAAAAATACCTTAAATCAAACTGGAGGTCAAAATGTTCAGAGGATAAAAAAACACTGTTGTCTTCAAGTCCAGCACATTTCACAAACAAGGGATAATTTATGGCAAACATCAGCATGAGGATTTATTATTGACGCAAAAAAGCTACAGAGTTGGGGTTTAATAAAAAAAAAAAAGAAGAAATCGAATTCATCCTGTTATGTATGGTTGGAATGTGGCTGGAATGTACCACAGCTAGCTATCTGTTTATTCGACTGTACTGTAATCTGATATTGTCTTGCTGATAATAACAGCAAGACACCTTACAAGCTTACTCAAGCATCAATTAGCTCCTTGGTACATTTGAGGAATTTGGAGAATACAACAGATAAAAAACTCATTAAAGCAGGCTACCGCCACATTCCTTGCACTACAATTGTTTCGGCACTGCTGGGCCTATTTCTGGTTCAGCACAATTTATCAGAAAATATCACTAAACAATTACAAACTGTAAAATAATAAACGGCCTTCCACACGTTAATCCATTGGGGTTATTAGGCCTTTTACATAAATGACAAATGTGAGTTAAAGCTCATGAGCTCTCAGTGGGACAGCGTGTTTGTACTGTAGAGACACAAGGTCACACAATCCTCGTTAATTAACACAATGGCTAGCCTTTAGTTTGTCTATGTGCCCTGCTTAGCGTGCATGTGTGTGTGTGTGTGTGTGTGTGTATGTGCGTGTGTGTATGAGAGTATGCCTGTTCAGTCTATAAGAAGCCTTGAGATTGCAAGGCAAGGAGGATTAGCGCTAACTCCATGGCTGTAGCATTAGCACTCAGCAAGCTTCCCTACTCTGGCCAGGCAGAGAGCATGTTAATGAGACAGACTACACTGGGTTGGGTTTTGTCCTTGCTGGGCTGTCTCTATAGCAACCTCTCTCTGACAGAGCCGTTGATACAGATAGATGCTGCAAACATCAGATTGCTTTGTTCGACGGCCAAAAACACAAGCCGCAGGTTTACTCTTGACAAGTTTATGTTTGAAGCACAAAGTGATTGTGGTTGTACCGGGAGGGGTAGAGAATGGTGTGACATTGTAAGAGGTTCAGAAAGGAGTAGAGAGGAGTGACTCAGGAGTGGAGGGGCAAATGAGTTATAAACCAACAACTATGTTGGTTTCACCCACAAGAGCAATTCCACAAATCAAGGAGTGTACCTTTAATCACTCACTAGCAGTGAGGTAGCGCTTTGTTTATTTAAATAGTGTGAGTGTTTGCACTCGCAGTGTTTTGGTAATATGCTGTACTGCTTAAGCCAGCAGTTCTGTATAGTGGACCACTCATTAAGAGCTGGGTTTACAGTTAACAGTCCTCTCCTTCCTACCCATAATGCAATGTAAACGTCTTGGCCGCTCCCAGACTGCTTATATAACATTTCTGTGCTCAGCATCCCTGTGGATGCCTGCCAAAGTCGAATCCCCCCATCCCACAGAAAGCACTTTCATGCGCTGCCCTCCGACCAGATCCCCTGACTAATAGAAATGGCAGAACCCGGCTGATGACTTGTGTGTGCTGCGGAGACAGCTGGCGTTCCACATACCCCTGCTCCTCCATCATCTCCTGCAGCTCCATGCACTTCAGCTCCACCCTCCGCTTCCTCTCGTGGTCCAGGATCTCTCTGTGGGGCTTCTTCACTAAGACGACGGGCTCCATTTTGGCAGGTTGGCTTTCCTCCTCTTCCTCCTCCTCCTCCTCCTCCTTTCCCGCTGGCCGACCCTTCTCGCTTTTGGCCCTTAGCGCTGCGGCCGCCGGCAGGGCCCCGGTCGCGGCCCCCGGGACCCCCGGCTGGGGCCCTCCGTTGGCGGCGTCTTTGGGAGATGGCGCCGTCGCCTCATCGTACATGGTCAGTGCACTGTGGAGGGAGGGGACACACTGGTCAGCAAAACACAGGGCCGCTGAGGCTTATTCTATGAGTGAGACGCCAAACCAATATGCACTATTTTCAGCTCAATTTAAATGGATTTCAAAAGCTATTCTTGTTACCCCATCCCACTCATTCTTCCTAACATACAGCATATTTTCTCTTTCTTATTAAAGAGTGTTGGGTTGTTGCCATTTCCATGATATCTATCAGGGAATAAAATAAGTATTACTTATTTATTTTGCTTATTTATTTATTTAGTTTCCCCATCCCACTTATTCTTCCTAACATACAGCATATTTTCCATCCTCTCTTTCTAATTAAAGAGTGTTGGGTTGTTGCCATTTCCATGATATCTATCAGGGAATAAAATAAGTATTAATTATTTATTTTGCTTATTTATTTATTTTGTGTCCCCATCCCACTCATTCTTCCTAACATACAACATATTTTCCATCCTCTCTTTCTAATTAAAGAGTGTTTGGTCGTTTCCATTTACATGATATCTTCCAGGTAATAAAATAAGTATTTCTTATTTGATTTGCTGTGTATGTTTACACTGTGCTCAGGTAAACAAAGCTGTTTTGGTACTGCTGAGTCCAGTTATTTACCACAAAGCTTCAAAATACTGCACCAATATTAGGCTAATATACATATCAATGGTAATTTTCTAATCATATGTGCAATGTCGCGACTGGGGAAAAGAGGCTGGACAGTGTTGTGGTCCAATCCAGTCTATGCTCTCCTTTCTTTCAGCAGATGGCCCCATCAAGTGTGTATCGGCTGATAAACTACCATGCCGCGCTGTTCATTAGTGAATAATTATCTATATGAACTGAATAAATTCACAAATTACACTGTTTGTGGTTCAGTGGTAACAACAAAATGCAGGTTGCTGTTGTGTAGCAAGAACTGAGCAGCCCTATGTGCCCTTATATGGATCAAAACACAAACACACAGTCATGGTCACACATACACACACACACACACACACATATATATACATATACACAAAGCTAGTTTGGATCGCGTCCACATAGACATGTGCATCAGCAGTGACAGCCTGGCGTCTTCTGTTTTGATGATTCAACAACCCAGTGTTAACTAGGAGAGGGTATGACAGCCTGGGCGCTGCAACAGTACAAGGAGATAGAGCAGAGCTTCTCAACTAACCCATGGTTCCTCTTTCTATAGTATAACATACTGTATACATATCCAACCAGAAACAACATTGAAGGCTTTGCATACACAAGATTACTTTGAAATCTTTTAAAGCCACTAGACCTAGAAAGCAGAAATGTCGTGCAGAATGAATCAGAAGACAATCGGCACAAGGTGCTTCTCTAAGCAAGGAGCCCCATCAATGCAAGCTACCATTCTACAGCACATGGTCCATTCAGGATGGGGGAATTGATGATCAGGTTGTCCTTTAGGGGAAGTGAACGTGACGGGGCACTGGTGCTTGCAGGGGCCAGGGCTCTTATTAAGACAGATAGTGCTGGTGTGCACACTGGCCTTCACCTGCCCGCCAGCCTCCTCCTCCACAGCCTAATAGCTTCATTTTTCACACCAGCGTCCAAAATAAATAAATAAATAAATAAACAAAAATAAAAGACGTAAAAATTATATAAATAATACAGCCCGGAGAGGAGCTTTGTCATTGTCACCGCTGGCAACGCAAAGTTAGGATGACACTCCGAAACGCGCCCGGATGAGCATCTCTGCCCTGCCGCCATCACATTCTATACCGGCTTGTTTCATCTAATGACTCCGCGAGAAAGCTCGCTGTCTAAAAGACGAATCCCCCTCCCATCCCGCCCGACTCCATTTGAGCGTACTCTGGCAGTCTTTGACTGGATAATGGCCACCACGCGCGTTTCTGAAGCGGTGCGCGCTGGCAAACAACAAGCCGCAGAGCCCGCACGCGCTAGCGCCGCCACTCTCGGCTGACTGGGAAGGTGGCGGGACAGCGGGAGACGTCGTCGCTGAATCTATTGCACAGTCAAATCGGCGCTAGATTACGCCGCCATAGCAACTGCTCTCATGCACCCGCCAACTGCCAAAGTTAATTCTTCTAGGGGAGTTTGAGGACAAAACGCTTGCCTATTTCAAAAAGGTCCGCGTTTGCAAATACTGCGCGAGGCAAGAGCCACAGCAAAAGCGCATTTGTTAAGGGAGATAAATGTACTGTAGTAATAATTTCCCCTTGTTTTATCTTAAACTGTATGTGCGCTGTATCTCCTCCACTGAAGGAGGAAAGGCAGAGTTTTCCACTCGAGTTAGCAGCAAGCTTCCCAGCTCCTTAATGAGGCCAGGTGCTGTGGCCATGGGCCTTAGGCGCTCGGAGCCACGCAAGACCTGGGCTAGCAAGGTCCGGACCTGTCAGCCTAAGGGGATGACATTACACATGCTAATCATATTCATGCTGGCCATCATCTCCAGGCCACTGGGTAGCCCCAGGGTGACAAACACAGCCCCCATACCTGCCACCATATGTGGCTAATCTAAGATGTCGGGCTGTCCCATGGCACGAATATAAACTGCGGCAAAGCTGAAACTAAAATGAAGATGTAACAGGAAAATCAGCGGAAAATGGATCCTCCCATCTCAAACTAAATCACCCACCCCCCTTTCCCACTGCCAGATGCAGGAGGCTGAAATTGCAGGCCAAGCTTTCACTCTGTGTTAAGCCATGTTGTAAATATCAACCCATCTCATTATGGTAATTCGTTATTCCTCAGCCAGTCGTGTTGTTCTCAAGAGGGTGGGGAAGAGGAAAAATCTGTTCACTCTCAAGTTGAAACAACTAAATCATTTAATTGTGTAGTGGAACCATCGCGGCGGAAAGGCAAGCCTTGTCAGACACCTGACAAGCCTGCAGAACGCACGCCGATAACTGCAAGCGAGCCCTCTGTTGGGAAGATCAGCAGTCACCAGTACAGCAGCTCTGGTGGAGGCTCTGACCTTTCCTGCTATTGTCTGCCCCTGGCATGCAGCACCCCACAATTTCTAATCGTTCATTACGGAAGCTGATTATAGCCACATGCACTGTACTTCCCATCCATTCCATCCATTCATTCAATTCTGCCGTACGTTCAGTGCTCAGTTTAGCGCAGTAACATTAATATCAATTGGTAGCAGTTAGCTTGTTCCACAGGCTATGTTGTGGCTTCCTGTGCCTCTGGTGTTGATGGTCTCAAGCTTCCCATGCTCTCTGCTGACGTCACCACCGCCTCATACCACAATATATGCCTGGTGTAAATGAACGCCCAATCACTGTGGATAGTCAAGGTGCCTGTTTGGAGAATGTGAGTCATAATCCCCTGGTTGCATGGTCCTCTAATGCAGATGGATCAAATACTTACTGTAGAGCTCAATTAGCCTTCAGAAGGAGGACGAAATATTTTTTAAAGGCCAAAAAAGAAAAAGGAAAACACTAATGATAATACTGATTCATACAGTACATGTTGCTCGGACAACCACCATTTCAACAAAAGCCTACTTCCTGTCTTGTTTTTATTAGGATATCAAACACCCCCAGTTCAAATTAACAGCAGAATGCTGATCAGTGCTGCGAACTATTGATAAAAGCATGTTCTGTTACTCATTTAACACTATTAACCCTCCCGCTGTCCTATGGGTCAAAATGACCTGCCAGTGGCGGGCGCCAACCACAACACGGACATATGACATTCCACGGTTGGCTCCCTCTGCTGGTAGTCTGCTGAAATGCCTTAGGACAGCGGGAGGGTTAAGCATAGTGTACCACAATAAATGCCGTACCACTGTACATTGTGACAATCTGGCTTATGACATACTATTTCTGGTACAAATCTACTTTTTATGGCTGACATACAATTGATCAAAAATATCCCTTAGAGTGATGTTCATTCTAAGAGGTGAGTAATATTCAGCGACACAAGTATAGCCACCAGTCTCAAAAGTATACAGCTTTGAACAGTGAAAGACTTTTGAAGGACGTGCTAATAGAACATTTACTGCGCCCCCCTAACAGAGAGGGAAGCACAGTACAGATTCCCTGTACAGGCTATAGAATGTAGGTCTATAATGCTACAAAGGGTAATTGTACCTGTATTTGATGTGTAAATCAGCCCAGTTAATGCAATGTTGTACCTCAGGCAAAGCTTGTTTAAGGGCCCATTCCATTTTACCAGCTACACATCAAAATAAAACACACTGTAAAGTGGGGCTGGTCTCTCTGGAGCCATTTTCTTCTCTAAAAGCTCTCTCTCCCTCTCTCTCTCTCCCTCTTACTCCCTCTCTCACACACACATACACACACACACACTTTCTCTTTGTGCATGTGTGTGTGTCTGCCTCTCGCAGAATACCGAAGGTCACTGTGTCCGAGCAATTGGATCTTGCTCAGCAGTCGGTGCACCTAAACCGTGATTGCAGGGTGGAAGTAACAGGGGGCCTGACCTTGACTGGGAACAGAGCAAAACCTGCCAGGGTGGCTGTCCCTGTGCTCTGTGTGGGAGATTTTCCCCTGGCGAAAAATGGGTTATAAATGTGAAGTTCAGGTAGGGGCTCTTAGGGACCTGGTGTCTTTAGGCAGGAAAACAGAGGAGCTGTGTCTTCTCTACACAAATGCTCCCTACATATAGTACTTATCCATATATCTTTCTTCCTCTATTCCCTTGTTTGTTAACCCTCCCTTCTCCCCTCCCGCCTCCCCTATCACTCCTCTAACACCTATGATCCAAAATAATCTGCCTCGCAGCGGGAAACTGCTGTTATGTTTTTTAGCAGCTTTGCACCCAGAGGATGTTTTTTATACCACTCTTCCAAGGTCAGGCGCCTTCATTCCAAACACGAGGACTTGCTGTTGGGTGCCAGGAAGCAAGCAGCCTCAACTTCATTTATTATTTTATTTGTGTGTTGTTGTTGTTTTAAAAAAAATGAGTCAGGATAGAGGGCGCATGCACAAACAGGTCCGGAGGGTAGCTGAAGAATGATAATAGAAAACGGGGAACAGAAATAGGCACACAGCACACAGCAATGTCTGAGGATGGCTGTGATGTCACCGCTCCCTGCCGCATTTGCTCTCATGCTAAATACAAATGCACGTCACGATGGGGCACCGCTACACAATACAATGGCGATAGGAACCACTGGAGTTCAAGCTGCTGGTTTTTTGTAACCGGTCTTCAGCAACAAGCTGCCCCATGTTTGACGGAAACTAGCTCGTGCACAGTTTGCTGTGCCAATTTATTGTGTTGGCCCTGGACGGCGGGCGGTGCATGGCTGTAACAAGTGGAGCGCTCTGAGGGACGTTGAGAGAGATTGCTTGACTATCAGGGAAAGTGGTAGAAGGCGTGAGAGCCAGGGCCCGGTGGGTTGTCGCTACATGCTAGTGAGCCCCGCTGACGAAGGTGTTTACCGCTGCAAACAGCGTCTTAGCAATACCAACACGTTCATGTGTCGTGCCACCAGCTAGAAGTTCCGCATGTTATAGGCTGGAACAGAGCTTGGAAGACAAGAACATAGACAAGACCTATGTCAACCGATTATACTGACGGCATTTATGGCAGTCAATGGGGCATGAGGATCTTCTCTTCCTCCTACTGCTGGTGTGCTTGTGAAGAAACGGCAGCCCATTCTTGAGAGGAAAAAAAAAACACTCTGACAAATCACACGATTCACCTCAGAGGAAACAAAGCTGATGTCTGTGAGGATATCTAGGTCTCGTTTCCGGTACGGGATTCAGTTCGAGGTTGATTGTGCTGAGAAATACAGGGTAGAATGCAGCTCTGAACAAATTGCTTTTCTTCACTCCTTAGGGATCCAATGCCACCGTAGGTTTTCTATGCTCGCTGTTTAGAGAGCTTACATCTGCTATAATTCGCTGACAATGGGAATACATTAATATTCCAATGCTGCCCAAAATTACATAATGTATTGTGTTGGATTCATTGTGCTGTGGGATTAAATCATGGCTTCTTATTTGGGGGTGGTCGGGATTAAATTCAGCACCGCTGGTGATGAGAATATTGCTTGGTAACTTCAAACTTAAACCATAACAAAAAGGCCTCACCCTTCAATGGCAATTAGAAGCTCCGCCTCACATATTGGAAACGCATTGTGAAGGCTATGGTATTGTTGTTGTTGTTCTGAGCAGCGTTCGCTATGCTTGTGTTCCTACTTACGGAGCCAGGGCTGTATAGAAGTACCGTATTATTTTATTAGCATGCACAGAGGATGGTAAACTAGTAGGAGGAGGAGATATTTGGTGATTTTTACATAAAACTGAATTAGCTTACTGTACCTTTAATAAGGGATTACTGAGATAGAAATGCTGCATTGCACTTAGTGAAAACCAAAATTGATCTAGTTGATGGTAGCAAGCAAAACATCTAAACAGAAATATGCCACTATTCAGCCTTGCAGAAGAGCTTATTGCAGTGCTTTGATTAAAAATGGCACAATGCCAGTTCTCTACGGTACACTCCTTTTTGATTTGCAGATGCTTGCACAGAAAGGCAACAGAAAATTACTTCTTAACATCACGATTTCACTGACACATACTTTATTTCATCACCGCAAGTAGAACCTTTTAGCAAGCGCCGAGCAATGATTCATCCCATCGCCTCATTTTACATTGATGAGCCTCTGGAAAAAGAAATGTCTATCCTTTTTGCATGTCCTTAACCAAAAACCAATAAAGAGCCTATACTCTGTTCTGCCCCAGCATTCTCTATCCCTCATAGAGACTAAATAGTAAACACAGCCCCCCCCTCCCCCGGGGAACCATTTACAACAACAACACAGTTGAGAGTACAGTAGATTTCATTAGATGTGCACTCTGCATGTATGGGCCTGAAACCAGGGGCTGAATAAGTTATAAAGTGCACGGAGGTTCCTGAGATATTGTTTTTGAGTACTGCATTGGATGTGTTAATGGATGGAACCTTCCATCTTGTGCCCAGAAAGGATTCAATTTACATCAATTGATTTTGCATTATTTTAACCACCATTATTCAACAACATAGTTTTATTCTGCTATCTCTACGCACTGTGTTAAATATCTTTATTGTGTTATAGCAGTGCCAGAACAGTGAACAGGGAACTGAAAACAATCTATGAATGTACTTTTAACAAGTAACTTAAAACAATGTATTTTTTTAAAAGCAGTGCTGCTCCCAGCAAATTGAGTCTGCTGTGTTGCTTTATGATATTCTGAGAGTGCCAAAGTGTAATAAGTAAATAAATAAATACTTAACATTTCAAATTGGTGTTCTCAGAACACATTGCAATAACTACATAATATCACAAAAGACCATTTGTTTGATAGGTCTGGTGTCTGCAATAACCCAATCAAAAGAGTACATGTATGCACCTGTACTGACAGTGAGTTAGCAGGATCAATCACAACCTGCGAAGTGAAAGTCTAATAGTGACACTTCACTATTAGACAAAACATTATTCTGTAGATGTTTTCAAAAAGCAGCTCTTTGCCTCTGACATTATCCATGTTACACACACCTGTAAAAATAAATGTGTCCTGTACTACACATATACCCTGGAAATGCCAGCTGTTACTGTAGTGCTGATTTACCGGTCTGCGGAATCATCAGGGTTATATTTTGCGCTGCAAGGTCGCAAGCCTTGTCCAACTAGAGGTACACCAAGTTCAGTAAACACAAGTGGACTTTTGCAGCCATAAGCCAGTTCATTTCCCCATACAATTATTCAAAGTGTGTATCCGTTTTTTTACCTCGTACAGCGTGTTTTTTTTTCTTCATATACCACAAAAGGATAATACCGTATTTCTGGTCTTGGTACTTAATGCTGCCGTACGTATGATTTACGATTGGACAAAAATTAAATCTCAACTTGCCTACAGCAGCTTGTACAAGTAGACTTTGACATCAATGGACAGGATCAGGATATGGAGGCTGCCTGCTGTGAAAGGCTGAGTGAGCCAGTCAAAGAGATAGGTGTTTGAATAGAGGCGACACCCGCAGCCAGTCCTCCATCTACTGTAGCAAGAATAAGACTTTTCTTCAGGTGGTAGCACTGCTACACCTTAATTGAGACTGGGGGAATCAGCTGCTTAACGGACAGCAATAACTGTCAGTTAACCATACGCACGTCCAGCTATTCCCAGTCTTCTGTTGAGACTTCACACCTTCCATCACCTTCTGCCACGCAAAGTCCTATTACAATCCCACCCAACAATGTTTTGTTGGGTGGGACTCAACAACAAAACATTTTTTAATTTCTCTCAGGAGCTTGTCAGTGCTCTACAAACATATGTTTGTGCTCAGTAATAAGGCCTGCATTTAAATATGGGGTTTTAGTGCCTACACCTCTCAAATATCTTAAGACCAACTCAGCTGTCAGCAGCCACTTCCTACCAATGATACACAGCTTTATGCTTAACAGGATAATACAATAAAAAAATAGAGCTGTCATTAGTTTCAACTTGTGGTTAATTACACGATGGATGCTGGGTCTTTGTCTTGGAACTTCAGGGGAATGAACCAAATTGGTTCTGCTATTGGTTTGTAGTAAGAGCTTTTGTATGGCCATCAGAGAAATGTAGAATGAAAAGAACGAAACGAAATATTGTATACTACATTATAATCACAAAATGTTATACTACATTAAAATAATTAGTTCAGCACTGCATATTCTAATTTGGAAAAGTATGCACTGTGTTACCACTGCTTTAGTAGATTTATTTTATTTCTATATTGGACTGAGCAATCATAACGCTCTTTTGTGAACAAATCAATATTGCATAGGAAGTAAAACTTGCATTATTTAAAAAAGAAAAATCCAATTAACCTTAATCAGCTCTGCTTTCACCCCAACCTTTACAAATCATTAATTAGCTGTATTTTACAGCAAACTCTCTATTCAAGCCATTCTACCATACATGTCTTTGGAAGACACAACCATTTACCCTTTCCAATGTATTTACCCCACTTAAAATACATTTGATATTCAGACTCTGCTTCTATGCAGTTTAAAATAGACTTCTGTTTCTAAACATACTTTCAAATACTCCAAACCCACCCACAGATTTAGGTCACAGCATTAGCATATTTTCTGTGGAATGGCAATCCTGCGACACAAAGAGTCCAATGCATGGTTGGTGATGGCTCATGGCCGAGAAAAAGGTCTGGAAGAGGGCCTTAGCATATTTTTCTTACAGCTCAGAGATGAGAGACCAGTGTGACCTTAAATCAATATTGCAGCATAATAATGCAGGCTAGTAAGGCTTCCCATACAGCCTTTTAATGAGCTGACAAGCACGGTTCTGTAGACACAAATAAGACAAAGACAAGAAATAAGACAAATGAACTGCTAGATTTAAAGCAACGCATGGATTTGCACCCCTCAGAGATAGCATAGTGGAAAAGTGGTGTTCTGAGTCCCGCTATCTTTTACACCCTAAAGCTCTAAGAAAACACCTACATCACTGTCAAAATGTACACTGCGATAAGGAAGAATTGTGTCTCAAATAAAGCCCAGAGCTTTGCAGAGGAGAGATGAAAACCTCCAATAAAGACGCAAAGCACTGTATTTGTTACTCAGCAACACAGTCATGTACATACTTCTAGCCACAATAATGCTTATGGTAAAGATATCATTGTGATGTGTGTGTGTGTGTGTTTATTTGTGTGCACCTGCAAAGCGCGTGCATGTGCATGCTTCTTTCTATTTGGATGTTGTTAATGTTTGCCTCGCCAAATTAAATTCTGGTTGCTATGGTAATAAAGTAATGAGTGTGAAATCTTAATTTGCCTTATAGGCCTCGTGTCTGCAGTCTCCAACACCCAATCAAACAAGTCCATTTACAGATGCACTGTTTCTGACAGTGAGTTAGTAGCACCAAATCCTTTTGGTGGACAACATGTAGACTCCGTTAAGTGAAAAAGATATGTTTCTATTAGACGAGATAAGACATTTTAAAATATTTCCCCACTTCAAGCATTTTTAATGCTATCTTTTCGCTCACATCTATGGCTTTGTGGAGCGTGAATCAACTTTCACATTAGGATTTCATCTTACGTTTCAGTGATTATGGAAATGGCGTCAGCTTCAGAAGCGACATGCAGGCCCCCCCCCCCAACCCCCACCAAGGCTTTTGTTCCCCCTGCTCACAGTGAGTCAGACTTCAAAACATGCAGGAGCTATCTGGCTTCTTTGAGTCATGGTATTCACAGCTTTCAGCCACGGGCTCTGGAGCCAAGGTCCTGCACGCAAATCAAATGCAATGTTCTGTTTGCTTTGCGTGCGCTGAAGTGAAAGTGGGCTTTGACCACAATGGCTTATGTGGAAAAACCATGGCGGAGGCATTTTGTGATTGGCTACAGTGTAGATAGGATTTTTTTTAGGATGTTCTCTAAATGTCCTATACTAGATCAACCACTATACAAAAACACATAATTAAAATACCCAGTCCCAGATTTCTTAGCCTAATAATAACGTTTTATGAATAAATTCCTCTCTGTTATTTAGTATCTTATAATATTAGGATTCTAAATCCAATGATACAGTTTTACTATAAGCCCTTTGGTGTTTCATACCTCTCCTGCAATATCCATGCGTGTATTTTTATATACTTTTGTTTTATCACCTAATTTGTGCTAATTAATAAACAAAATTTAAAACTTGTATTTGTGAATATACTGTACATGTAAGTTACATGGATTGAAAACAATAAAACAAGCCATTATTTTAAATAACTGTTAAGAGTAAAATAACTCTAAACATGATTAAAACCTTGCATCAGATATGCGAGTGGAGAAAAGAGAAAGCCCATGAAAACAATTTAAAAAAAGGCAATTCAAGGTAGAGTGGTGTCACACTTGACTTTAAATTCCAATCTGACAACACAACTTCTTATTTTTGTTCTCAATGCCGGTGGAATTCTAATGAGTTAATGAGCCTTGTTTAAAAAAACAGTACTGGCATCTTGAAAGGCACTAAGCCAGTGATTCAGTACACTTTTTGACCCCAAGATTAAGTGGTTAATTGCTTGTGACTCCCATTGTGAAATATATTCATGGCCCCTGTAAAAGCAGCTTTTGGTTCAGTTTGTGGACCACTGGTATATCTGGAATGATGTTTGGCCGACACCCTTGACATCTGCCAGTGTTAAAACCTTGGAGTGCTTTGCACTTTATAAAGAGGTGAATCTCCCAATTGTTGTTAGAAGCATATTTGAGAGGCAAAAAACCCTGAGAGTGGAGTAAAAATAATACAACTCATTATAATATGAGCTGTGTGAGTAGTTAGACAGGCCTTCCATTGTCAGCTTTAAAGCCAGATGTAATTCCTTTTACATAATTCTGACCTAAGACATGAATGTTTATATGTTTTGGCAGAGTATAAATGTATAAATACCAAGGTAATTATACTTTGTGTTCCTGAGTATTGTTAAAGAAAAGGCCGTCCTCACATCACAATGAAATCTCTCATTACTAAAACCTGACAGTGGTCTTTCCTGTGATTGCTCTGCAGAGCTACAATGGTAAGCTTCTGTCTCCAAGGCAACCCCGACATTCCATTTAAAATTAATTTGGATGAGCAGCTCTCTAAATCAAAGCGCAACCTGGTAGCTTCATTCCATCTTTCAAGAGAAAGGCAAGAATTTAGGTCAGAATATCAGTCCATTATAAGAAGAGAGTGACTGATTGGCTCAACCTCAAACCTTCAATCATAATTTAATTGAGGAAAGACACATTGGTACATGTTCAAAATGGCTGTATCTGTGATGACCTTAACATGGTATAGCATAGCACTGTTAGCTGAGGGGGGACTTGCCTGGGCATCAGCCCAATATATGAATATGCAGGCCATTATAATTCCCATAAGATGACCATGTTGCATAAAATGTTCTATGTCACAGCTGACTGCAGGTGCAAAGTGTGAACTCCCATTACATGCGTGGTACGGAGTTATTTAGATTCAGCTGCAGCCCGTTAGTCCGTTAGCCCCCAGACCAGCCTCAGCGGGACTAGCAGGCTGTACCACGCTACTGTAGCAAGGGGACAAGTGTCACTGGGGGACTGCTTCAGCAAATGAGTGCACTGAGTTCTGTCACACAGTGCACTTATGCAGACTTGTGCCCTTCCCACACACACACACACACACACACACGCACACACACACACACACACACACACACACACACACACACACACACACAAAC
>JAODUG010086367.1:0-12302 GCA_027564795.1 Aphredoderus sayanus
AGGCTGACCTGACACATAAAACAATGCAGTTTCTGTAATTCCATCTGATGTTAGTGTTTTTATGACACTGTGCTATGATTGACTGACTGTTCCTGTTGGAGGAGAATGTGTGTTTGTGTTTTGGGAGACATAGTGTATTTTGTTACTGTATTATTGTATTTTGAAAAGGAGTGTTGGAGTTTAGTTTGTTTGTATCATTTAGAGCATGACATTAATTGTTTTGCCAATTGTGTGTTGGTGCGTTAAGAGTTTCGCAAAATTGTCAAAGTATTGAAAAATTTGTCATAGCGATTCGTAAAAACTGTAACAAGTCATAGTATAATCGCCTATTCAGTTTCTGTATTCTGTTCTACAGAATCTGTATTCTGTCTTTTTCAGCAAATGTAAATGTTATAATCTGGTGACAATGTGCAAAGTTCCTGACACACAGAAACACCAATAGGCATCCAATGTAAGCGTGATAAATACACAAATGTCTTCTGCAGTTCTTGATTATCATGAGCATATCCATATTATCATATAGTCCTGTTTAATACTTAAAAAAATAAGAGCTACAGTATAAAACTCAATATGGGGTTACATGGCTTGATAAGAAGGATGTGTTTTGCAACATAACTCTCATCATATCCTCCTTCTTGTGTCATAACCCTGACTTACACTCCCTGGCAAATCAACAGGATACATTTGGAGCGGGTGGGCTGCACAGTGTGTTCTGAGTGTGTTCAGCAGGCGGTGTGTCAGCGACCTGAATCAGAGTTAATCACTGGTCCATCATGACGCCAGCAGGACCACCGTTATCACAGCCACCCCTGGACTGTGGGTGGTTTTCCTCTGTGTGTGTGGGTGTGGAAAGAAGAGGGATTCAGTGGTGCTACCGCCCTTGATCCCCTCCCCACCCCTCTTCCCTCTCTTTTCCTTTTTTTCCATCTCAAGGTTTAGAACTCCCACATAACTCCCAAGGAGCTCACATTCAGAGGAAGTCATTCCTGGGATTAATAAACACACACATACACATACAGTACACACACACGCGCGCGTGCACACGCACACACATGCACGCACGCATGCATGCACACACACACACGCACGCACACACACATGCACGCACATACACACACGCACGCACACACGCATGCCTGCACACACACACACACACACACACACACACTCTCACGCAAACAGCCTTTCTCTATCTCTCTTAGACACACACACGCACTAACTTCCTGGTCCGATTTATCCTTCCCCTTTCATTCGTCCTCCTACAGACATCCTGTCTGTGTTGTTCCTCCTCCCCCCCCTCCAAAGAGCATGATTTGGGGAAGCGTGGTGTAAACAACCCCCTATTACAGCATGACTTCAGCTCTCGGGGCTGAACATGCATGCGGCTTTCCCCCAAAACACAGCCCACGGCACGGAAGGACCGGGGTTCCTGTCATTTAAACCTCCTGCTCGCGTGAAGCTGTTGTTTGTTTGTGTTTAAGGCTATTGTGATACACACCTTGCCTTTACATCTCTCTTGGGGGTTTGCAAATATACAGGTGGAAGAACCTGAGAGAAAATAGCTGTCAACATGTACAGCTATATTTGAAATAAGTTTGAATTATAAACTTATAATTACATAAGTTTGAGGTATAAATAATAACTCCTCACCTGTCAGGAGTTTATAATATGTCATCATTTAATTACTTGGTGATGAAGGTAGTGATGGCAAATCAGCTGTCCAGACAGTAAAACAAACTATAGCATACCATATTAGAGTATAATCATTTATAATTCTATACTTCACATACATATCTACTGTATAATATTACACCTTAGAGAAAAAGCTTGTACAAAAGCATCTTGGGCAAAAATATGTGTGAATAGATGTTGTGCAAAGCATCTTGGGCAACAAAATCTTTTGTTCTCACATAACTGATGCAAGTAGTAATAGTATTGCATTATTGAGTGTGTTTGTGATGTATACAGTACATCTCACAAACCCGTTACCTTCAACTACAAGCATGTTGATGCAGCCTTTCACCTGAACCCATGACAGTTGTTGCCGCTGTGATTTTAAGTCGAGGGTCTCACAGTGAGTGAAACCTTGTTGAGTTTCCATTATTTCTCGCTTGGCCAGGATGCATTGGTTGGCCATCCTGTCTCCTCATCCGTAGAGCAGTCTATCCAATCCATTTTACCCATCTGCCAATCACCATCAGTTTGATCAAGGTCTATCTCGTCCTCCCTATCCCTCGCTGTCTCCCTTCACTCTGTCCGTGGATAATCCATTACTCTCCTAATGGCTGTTGTTTCGCTCCATAAAGATATGTGCGTGTTGTATTGCTAAATCTGAATGTGTTGGCATGGCTGTGTGTGTGTGTGTGTGTGTGTGTATACAGGCACATGTCTGTGGCTGTGTCTGTGATTGCCCATGTACATCTGTGTGTTTCTCATTACATGTACTGTACAGGATGTACACGTGCAGGTAAGAGGTGTGTAAGGATGTGTGTTAGCATGTTTCACCTCTATCCTTTCTGCCAGGCCTTTTCCCAGTAGACGGCGGTAATACGAGTTTTATTTCATGTTGCATCATGTATGAACAGAAGTTTGTACAGTTTAGAATCTGCTCAAACATCAACACTACAGCCTTCCGTGCTATACAGGAAACCCCCAGTTCACAAGATAACGTCACTTCAATTCCCCAGCAATGACATGAAATGAGTCACAGCAAGGTATTGCTGCAAACTGCAGGTGTTCTAGAATGTGTAACAGAATCAGGCAGAGGCCAGGCCATCACACCCCTACCTAATCTGTGCTTTCACATCCCACCGCAAAGACCACTGTAAGAAAAAAACAGAAAACAGCTCTTAATCTAACAGTTATTGCACCCTGGGAACTCGTGAGAGACCATTCAGAGATAAATTAGCAGTTGTAGTTGCTCTGTGCGGCTGTGCTCCCTCCTGATTTAAGATCATGAGATGCAGTGCTGTGCCACGCCCGTGTGACAACTCCCCCGCCATTGATATGCTTTATGAAATCATCAATGTCGCCAACCAGAAAATGAGCGGCGCAATATTTACGACAAATGCCACAGCAGAGCGCTCCTGTGAAACAATGCGTTTGAATATTTTATCATGCTGAAGTGTCACATTACAGCCGGGGAGAGGGGGGGTAAATGACATCCCCAGCACAAAGCTGTGTCGGTGGGCGTATGTGTGTGTTGTGTGTGTGTAGCATGCAGGGCAGTCAGTTTACAACACTGCCATGGCTGCCCAGCACTGTTGGGGGTAATGTGTTAAAAGTGTATGCATTACTGTATGTCCTCAGATTACTTTTTGTAAGTAATCATTTAAATTAACTTGTTTCACTGACTATTTTCATTGAAGGCACAATGCTAGTAATACAAATATGTGTGGTTTTTTTTGTGCAAAATGTTCCCCTGGAAATGCAAGCTGTCACTGTGGTAGTTGGGTTGTGCTTTTAGGTTGCTGCACACTGGAAGTAACATTGAAAAAGACGTTACATACAAGACCCTGCTTTGTATGACACCCACCAAAGTGTCTCACTCACCTGTGAAACACCTGTACCTCTATTTCTATTGGAAAGCCACAAGAAGCAATAAGCACATCACCCTTCTAAAAAACTAAACAAAAAACAACAACAACAGTAAAAACTTGAATACTAACTGTACATGATATGTGTATATAGAAATCCTGTTTACCTGCACCTGATTATTGTGCATATACATTCATGTATAGATATTATAATCCACCATTTTGGCTGTCAACTGATTGGTCTAATCCTACATTTCTCACCAGTACATCTGGGATTCAAAGTATCGTTAAACTGTTTCATTGGCTTTGACAAATTGCAATTTGACAGATTGCAATGCAAATAAACAACAATAAATGTAAATTGTACCATAAACCTATCCTATGCAGCTTTGAAAACCATATGAGTTTATAATAACACACTGAAAAATAGATGGTATACGGTATTACGCTTTTAAATAGCAATATAACAACTAAGTTTGTAGCCAGTACCATCGTAGCCCCACACTGCAGATGGGACGATGTGTGCGTTGCGGATGCAGCTTCCTCTGAGCTGATCTGCCAGAGAGGCAGGGGGCGGGCTGGCGGGCTTGCTGTGGCCTCGGCTGACAGCGAGTGAGTCTCAAACACACAGTCTGCGGAGGCACAGATAAGCCCTGGCAGTTACACACACATGCACTCTGTTGACTCATGACATCACTGGGGGATTGCGTATGTGTGTGTGTGTGTGTGTGTGTGTGTGTGTGTGTGTGTGATGTTTTGGTTCATCTATTTTTAAGAGCCCTGGGGTATTTGGGTGAGGTTCCGACAGGGTTTCGGCGGGCCAGGAGTTCAAAGGAAACCCAGAGAGAGAGAGAGAGAGAGAGAGAGAGGGAGAGAGAGAGAGACAGAGAGAGAGAGGGAGAGAGAGAGAGAGAGCAAGAGAAAGTAGGGAGGGATTGATTGAGAGAGAGGAGAGAGGAGAGGAGAGGAGAGCAGAGGAGAGGAGGAGAGAGGAGAGGAGAGGAGGAGAGGAGAGGCGAGCGGTGCTCAGGAGCTCCTGGCCGTAGCATTACCCATGGAGAAGGAGTCCAAGATACTGAACATTAAATTATAGGCAACCGTCAGTTCCCCTCTTACTGAGACCATCTTGGTGTGTTGGCTGCGCGCCGCACTCCGCTGTCCGATGCTCCAGCATCTAGAGGCAGTCTCCGCGTCCTCGCCGGCTCTCCCTCTTGTGTTCGCTTTTCCTTTTTTTTCTCTGTGTTACTCCCCCCCTTCAGATCCTCTCGTTCGCTCCCGCTCCCTCTCGCTCTCTTGCTTGCTCTCTCGCTCACTCCCTCTCTTGCTCTCTGTGCCGGCTGCACCCTCCCCCTCTTCTCAGAATCCGTGCTCTCGCTCCATCTCTCTCCATCTCTCTCTCTCTCTCTCTCCCTCCCCCTCTCTCTCTCTCTCTCTCGCCCTCCCCCTCCCCCTCTCTCTCTCTCTCCCCCTACTGGTAAACACTCGTGCATCAGTACACAAACACACACCAGGCTTCTCGCACAAGTTGCAATCATACATTTGAGGAGTGTTTATGGGGCGACAAGACAGGCACCGTGTGAATGAGTGGCTCAGGCCTCAACTGTGACCCATGCATGGAGAATTATTGCACACACACACACACACACACACACACACACTAATGATAATGATGAACCAGATTCTAGCCAGTGATAGTGCACCTCCCGCCCTTCCACTCCGATGTGACGTACCCACCCACGCCCCCCCCCCCCCTCCCCCCCTCCCAGTTGGCACCGCATGAGACAAACAGCCGTATGAAGTTATGGAAATGAGAACGGGAGGAGGAACTCGTGGAAGAATGAGGAGGAAGACTGGAGCGTTACATGAACCAATCAGTTGGCTTGGTAGAGTAGGCATTAAGTGTGTGTATGATTTTCATTTAATAGACAGGAGGCTGGTAAACAAATCTCTCTCTCTCTCTCACACACACACACACACACACACCGTGGCTTTGTTATCTCTCAAACATCAGGCAGATCAACATCTCTCTCTCTCCTCCCTCTCATTACTCTTTAAATCGATAAGTCTTTCATTTTAAAGCACAGTCCTTCAATCACACAGACACACACACACACACACACACACACAGCAACCGGCCTGTATCTGTATGCGTCACTCAAAACATCAGGTTGACCGCTGACTATACTGACTGTCCCGCCCCCTGCAATCAAACACTGCTGTCTGTCAATATAATGGGGGTTGCACACACACATGCAATTATAAAACCAGTTAAACAATGCCTATTGCATACACACACACCGGAAGATATTCCCACACAGAGAAACACACAGTGGCCTCTCTTAAAATCACATTGACAGAACAGATGTTCATAGTTTAAGGCTCTTATGCCAGGTATTTCATATGCTGTATGTATGTCCCAATCAGATGCCATTGGGGATGTATGGGGAAATCTCTGCTCTTAAATACACACAAGGGGGACCATGAGAGAGAGACAACGAAAGAGAGAGAGCAAGAGAGAGAGAGAGAGAGAGAGAGAGAGAGAGAGACAGGGGAAGACAGGGGAATGGGCTTGCGCTTAACAGGTGGGTTATCCACCCTGGCCTGCACTGACAGACTGGGATGTGAGAACACAATAAATCCTGAGTGCCTCCAGCCTTCCTTTAATGGATCACTGAGAGCTGTTGTTGCTCATTTTATGCTGCAGACTAAATCCTAACATTTGTTGCAGATGTGTACTTAACAAGGGGCTCAAAACTGAGCTACTTGAACGCATGTACATTTGTTTTTATGAGTTGATTTTACAACTCTATATTGACTGCATAATAACCTGAAATTGCAAAGACCGCTGTGTCACTGCACAACAATTATCTATTGGGCATGACTTAGTAAATGCCCCCTCTTTAACAGCTTGTAGGAGACATTCTGTGATATTTCTGGAAAGAGCTGTTATTGCAATTGTATAGTGTACATTTTAGGACATCCTCAGACCTCAGCATTGCAGTTCTCAGAATAAACAGCTTTGGGTCTCGTACAATTGTACAGTCGTACAAGGTCTAGTACAACTGAGCATCAGCCTCAGCCACAAATCAGGCGTTGAGAGAATCTCTGGGGAGTTAGTAACAGTAAAAGAACATGAGAAACAGAATAACACGTGTGGATCCCGCACGGGACGCACTATGAGGAATTCAAGGCGTTCAGCATGATATCCAACCATTTCAGATCGCCCATCCTTCCACACACAGGTCAATAGGCATTACGCAGCAGACGACACTACAATACCCTTGGGCTCAGAGCGGCAGCTTCAAAGACATGGGCTGGACAACCTGTCACCGTGGCGACAGCATCCGGCAGCCAACCGGTGAGGGAGCGGGGCGTAAGACATACCGACAGAGTCTCTAAGCAACAACTGTTCGGTGCAGCGAGAGCCTGACGTCAGTTGTGTACACTGCCAGCCTTCGCGGCAGTTCAGCGCGGCAGTCCGTGCGCGCGTGTAAGCATATGTGCGCGCCTCTGCTGACACGGGGTGAAGCCCGTTTGCCCACACACAAGCAAAAAGCCCAGGGCAGATCATCTACAGAGCATTGTCATGGCAACAAACGACAGGGCCAGCAGTACCGCTGTAAGGTGTGGCTGTCGGCCACAGACGTGTGAAGCCGGGGGTGGGGAAGAGACTCACCTTGGCCCTGCGCAACATGCGGCGGTGACTCACTGACCAGACCCTACGGGTGCTGTGTGTCAGCAGGGAGATGGGTGCCCGGCCGTGCCCTCACCACTTGGCTCTCTGCAGTGCTGTTCGTTACGGTGCCACTTCATCATGCAGTCAGCAGAAATAGGCTCGTTTTTTTTTTTTTTTTTTTTTATGCAAACTGTGCAAAAATGGGGCTCCTCCTCTCCTGATGGTGGATTTATTGCCTCCTTCAGACCCGTGCTCATCTCCCCCGAGATGGACGGCTGCTGTACTTCCCTCCCCTGCCAGAGTGCACGTCCACAAGTGCCACCGCGCACGTCAACGTCTGCCCTCTCTCCAAAACAATGAAAAATAAAACAAAGCAAATGCGGAGTGCATTCTGACAGGAGGCATTTAGGAGATGTGTGCATCCGCCATTATGCCGGTAAGTGCTGCCTAGCCTGGTGGTGATGATACACTCTGAGCACCCCCCCCACCAAACACTACACATCCAAGGAAATAAACTAAAAATAAAAACAAGCACAAAACAACATTTCCTGCTTCCTGTCTACCAAGGACCCATAAATCACGTTGAAATTGCACTTAAAGAGCAACGGGAGAAGAAATACTTCCCCCCGTGTCATAACACTAATGGGCACAAACATTTCTGGCCGATGAATGTTAACATAAAGTGTCAGTAGCCAGGCTCTTTGTGCTCCGGAGCGGAGCGGCGACAACAACGAGTGGCGTGTGGCGAAACACAAGGCACTGACATTTGCCAGATGAACGGCCGCCCCTCGGCTGCACTGGTCTCCCCCACCCTCCCCCCCTCCCTCCCTCCGTGGGAGGAGTAAAGGGGGGCCGTCCCTGGTTCCGGGAGAGGAGGGGTTGAAACGCGTGTCACTGGTGATTGATGAGTCATGAAGGGGGCGGGGGCGGAGGCAACACATTGGGGGGTTCCTGCAGCAATTGCTCATCATCCCCCGCTCAGATCCCCGCCGCACAACCTCACTCACGCTTATCTGCACACGGCCAAACGCTGCCGCTGTATACGCAGATTGCCCCGCATTGGACGGCAGCAGCAGCTGCCCAGCCTCACAAACCGGTAAACAACACCGCTGAATGAGGCTCAACTCAGACAGGCCTTTTCTTTTTATTATTATTTCCTATTGGCTGACTAAGGCGTGAGCGATTGAGCCCTTGCACTTCGGTTATTTCACCACCAAATTGCCTTTTCGCCGATGAAAGACAGAGCAGATGCACGCCTCCCACTGGACCTGTGGCTTTTACAGCTTCTTCAAAAGGGAGCAGGGGAGAGGAAATTAGTGTTGGCGCTACAGAGCACCATTGGGGAGCAGGGTGCCCGAGGAGACGTGCAGGGGGCAATGAGAGCATTAGAGCTGTGTAATTAGACCAATGAGGGGACGTAGGACGGTGAACTGCAATCCCCGGACGGGGTCATCAATCACACCTGCACTTATTTAGGTGCGGCAACAAGACACACACACACATAAAGAAGCCACCAGCATGGCCCCAGGAAGCCACTAAAACCTTCGATAACGGCAAATTAACACTTGCAAACCGCAGATGTTCGGGTTGCTGCGATTTCCGTGTCGTATACTACCACGCCGAAGGAGACACACAATTAAAGCGCGCCCCATGTACCTCATTCAAAGATTAAATTAAATGGAAAAAATAAATAAATAAAAGCTCATGAGGCCCAGTGGGTTGTAATGCCATTCCCACTGTCGGTAATGGACACTGCCATCCTGTTATCTCACCTTCTCCCACTAATAGAGGGGAACTCAACATGTTGTGCAGATAGTGCGGTGACAAAACACATGCTGACGCACGCACACACACACACACACACACACGTACGCGTGCACACCCACGCTTGCCTGCACACACACACACGCAGGGGAAGTATGAGAGGCACAGTGGTGCAGTCATTATACCGCACACCAGAGCTCCCAAAAGCCTAGCTCCTATCATTGTGTGGGCAGGTGTGTGTGGATGTGCAACAACATGCTAATAGATATTTGCCTGCTCACTGGATATTGACTTAAAAATCTTGAGGACAAAAGCGACCATTAACGCGATAGTTTAATGCGTGCAGTGCAGGTGCTGCTGCTACAGTATTATAGCCAGAAGATATCGCCATATTGCACACACACACACACACAATGTCACACATGATCATTTATTGATTTCTTTCGGAGGCTTCGTGTGCTTTCTGCAATGAGTGGCGATTTCACCCGAGAGGAAATATGGCCGTACGGGTGCAACGGGTTCTTCCCGGCTGCAATCCGCACTTGGAAAGTTCGGGCGTGTGCGAAGCGAAGGGAGAACAAAGGGGGAGAGTGTGGCGATGTGCGTGCGTGCACGTGTGTGGGCGCGTGCGTGCGCATACGATAAGCAGAGCTGACATCAAGACCTCAATTAGAGGCCAATATGGCTGCGGCAGCTGGCGGTGGAGGTGAAGAAAAAAGCGATACAGAGAAGATGGAGAGAGCAATCAAAACAAAGTGTCTACCTACGTGCGTGTGCGCGTGCACTGATCAACACCAAGTATGACGTGCGATCACACACTGTATGTTGACATCACATGCACTGTGTGATCTCACGTACGTGAAACTTGCCTTGTTAAGGCAAAGTCACATTGGGAGGGGCAAGGCACGTCCATGCCAACGCGTCTGAGATGTAGACCTTCTGTTTGAACAGGAGACAACCTGGATGGATTTGTAAAGATCGTCCCAGGATTCTATGCAGCACATTGTTCTGAAGCATGCCACATGTCCTACATAGATGTCCAGACATCCCTTCCAAATAACCACGCAGGGGTTTGAGACTGGTCACAACACCGTAGGAACACAGCTGAGCACTGAATTCACAATAAAGGCTATGTTATGCGTGCACAGAAACACACACACACACACAGTGTATTGTCATAAATCCTTCACAACGAAGGCTTGGGATTGGAGCAACGAGCTATAATATAAAGTGCAGTATTTCACTTTGTATATCAATTCTACTCTTTCAGCAGGCAAATTTACCAAGAACGCTCAAAGGCAAGCACGTTTTAATTTATGACCACATGTTGAAAGCCGAGAACATTGTATCAGCACATGGAGTGCAGGGTACATTGCAGCTGAGAGAAATAATTTGCATTTCATAATTCTCAGTAACTGGTGTAATCTGCTGAGTACCAGGTGGGTACGGTTTATGATATTAGAGTCATTCAGATGTGTTGTAAACTGTCAATCACAAAAGATTATTTGAATTGACTTTCAAATGTTTCCCTACCTTTCCCAAGCCTACAATATCCAAGCACAACAAATGGTATCGCTTTTATCTGAGTCGTAAGTCTGTCCTTGGCTATCCAAGCCAGTCATATGTACTGCATGTTATTGGGTCTATGCAGACCTCGCTAAGCTGCCCTCCATTTTATCAACTCATTGGATACATTAAGACATTGGACATTACGGGCCTATAGCCTTGTAATGGGCTTGTGTACACTATGCACTATGAAGGAATATCCCTTGCTATTTATGTCAAAAGCAGTGAGTGGAATGGTGTGGAAAAGTAGGGAAATTGGTGAAGGGGACAGAGTGTATAGAAAACAGACAAACATCCTCATCTACTGTACTATATAAAGAAGAAAGTTAAGACAGAAAAAGGAGGTGAAAGACAAAAGAAACCCTTGAACAAACCTGGCTAGTTCTATTCGCACAAACACTTTCCCCTGACGATTCTGAACCACTTGGGGCTTTATGTAGGAGATAAAATGTAATGTTCACACATGCAAATACACACACACACACACACACACACACACGCGCAAGCAAACACACAGGTTTAGTCCTCAATATAATTAATAAGCCACACACACACACACACCGCGCGCAAAGCCTGACAGAGAAAATAGTCCAATTACTTGGATAACACGGTGCGTTTAAAAGCTGTGGCGGTCTCCCTGTCTCTGGGAGTCTGCGGGGAGTGGAAGGAGAAAAGACCAAAATTCAATCACTTTGTTTTTATCCTCCTTGTGCACTCGCCATCCATCCATTTAGTGCTTTTGTGTGATGGTGATTTTCAATCAGAGGTCTTCACAAAAGACGGGCTGGCGCATTGTCAGCTGGGAGTGTTCATAGGCCAGTGCACTGTGCACAATTGTAATTTTTGTGACCAATAAGCTTTAACAGACAAAACACATGCAAGCTTGCACACGCACACACACACTCATCTCTCAATTCACTGGGTTTGTCCAAACATTCTGGAATGTGGATTAAAGACAGCCGGGCACACTATGATGGCATCTTTAAAGCGCTCCTTCCTGGGAGTAGTTTACTGTAGCTCATATTCACAACCAACAGTCACAGCACAGTAGTGGCTGACAGAGAGACAGAGAGATAGAGTGGGGATACACAGAGAGAAAGACACACACAGAGACAGAGAATATTGATTGGGCTCGGACTGAGAACACCGGCCGCATATTTCCTATTCATTGGGCCCCAGTCTCCTCCACTTTCAACTTTTCTTTCCGCCTGCCTCCCTCTCCTGCTCACGCCGCTTTCGCCTGCTCACAGGTATGACTACAAATGCGGCCGATGCTCAACATTCGTCCGTCTGTCCTCTGTCTCTCAGACGAGTCTCCCTGTCACTTGAGTTCACTTTCAAGCACTTCAAATACCCTTCTCACTTTGTCTGCATTTGTCTCGCCCCTTCCTGTCTGTAACACCCCAATCCCTCCTCGCAGCTACATTTTATCTTCCACCTTCAAACAGGCTTTAATAAATAAAGAAGTCGATAAGTGAGCTTTCCGTGAGGCGGAACAAACTAAAGTATACTGGACGAAATGCTGCAGGTTCCTGTTTATATAGGCTCCTGAGGTAGGGTGGACCTTATCCAGTACCGTATACGAACATTAACAATGTTATGCCATGTGACAGACAGCTTTCCCCTTGGTAATAATTAATATACTGTATGGTGGTGAATTATTTGTGTGTACTGTATAGCTCTGGATATAATTTAAGAGACTATTAGAGACTTTTTAAAATATAATAATATAAATGTACTGTAAATAATAAAATAAAAAA
>JAODUG010086378.1:0-12301 GCA_027564795.1 Aphredoderus sayanus
TGCAGGTAGTCCAGCAACTCCGGGGCTTGAACCCACAACCTTCTGGCTGGGAGTCAAACACCCAGACCACTAGACCAACCAACACCCCATTACAAGCCAAAGAACCACTTTAAGTGCTATTTGGCACACCAAATGTTTTTAGTATATTGTTTTGGTCTGGGGCTGCTTTGGTGCTGGTATTGTGGGAGATTTGTAAAAGTAAAAGGATTTTGAATAAGGAAGGCTATCACTCCATTTTGCAACGCCATGCCATACCCTGTGGACAGCGGTTGATTGGAGCCAATTTCCTAATACAACAGGAGAATGACCCAAAGCACACTTCCAAACTACTCAAGAACTATTTAGGGAAGAAGCTGGTATTCTATTTGTAATGGAGTGGCCAGTGCAGTCACCAGATCTCAACCCTATTGAGCTGTTGTTGGAGCAGCTTGATCGTATGGTACGTAAGAAGTGCCCATCAAGCCAATCCAACTTGTGAGAGGTGCTTCAGGAAGCATGGAGTTAAATTTCTTCAGATTACCTCAACAAATTGACAGCTAGAATGCCAAAGGTCTGCAAGGCTGTAATTTCTGCAAATGGAGGATTCTTTGTCGAAAGCAAAGTTTGAAGGACAAAATAATTATTTAATATAAAAATAATTATTTCTAACCTTGTCAATGTTTTATTTTCTATTCATTTTGCAAATAATTGTATATATGTTCTAGAGGGACATTATTTTATATATATATATACACAGTATAGAGTATTCATGTATTTTGGAACATGGTTTTATGTTTCACTGTTGGTTAGATGTCATTGACTCAAATGAATGCAAAACCAGGTGTTTTGGAGCAGGACAACATCTAAAACATGCCTAAAAGATAAGAAACCACTGGGAGACAATTAACAAAGAGGCAGGGCTTGCACATGAATACAAAAACTTAAATGCACAGACACAATTACAATGACCAGGAAGAGTTGTGACACGAGTTCTTTCATTACAGCATTAACTGGTCTCTGGAGAGTGTATGCTGCGCTCTAGTGGTGACATTAAAGAATGCACTAAAAAGTATGAAAAACAAAGCAAATAAATACATTTAGTTTGTTTTCTGTTTGTAAAAATTTAAATGGAAACTGTATAGCACCTCCATTAAATGTCATCACTGTATTAGGTGCAGTAGGTTTTAGGTATTACGATTTTTAGGTCAATAGCAACAAAATAAAATAATGCATTTAATATTAGGCTGTTAATAGATTGTATGTATGTATATGTATATATGTGTATATGTGTATATATGTATGTATATATATGTGGATATATGTGTGGATGTATGTGTGTGTGGGTGTAAATGTAGTCTTATCTGACTGGCATGGCAAAAATGGGTTAAAGGTACATAAGCGTCCTGTCAGTCCCCTAAATGACGTCAAATGTCTGCGCCGACATTTACCACGTGTAAAAAAAACTGCCTAGGTAAACAACAGTAGTGCTGCCCGTCGGTGTCGATCGGGTGTTGATTACATACTTTTTTCCAATATACCTAAAAAGAAGCGTAGAATTTCTGTGTACAAAACATTTTTCTAGACCATGCCCCACAACCCCGATCCTCCTCCGGCTAAAAAATTCAAGCCGGGGTCATCTTTCTTCGGTCTGGATAAGAAGCCTGGAATGCTGCTGCCAAGAAATAGGAATACTTCTACTCCGATAGAAATACAGAGAAAACATCTTCCTATTTACCAGGCGAAATCTCAGCTTTTGAATCAACTTCGACAGCTTCAAAATGCTGTCTTGATAGGTAAAGACCTTCCAAAGCGACCCCATCTAATGCCAACATAACTGTAGTGTACAACAGCATTTTTAATATATTGAATTCATTAATCAAACAAGTTCTTATTCAGATTTTCTTGTTGTTGTTATTTTTACTTTACGTATGTGTTCATTTTGTTTACAATACGCTAAAAAGTGAATATTTAAATTCTTATGCATAAGAATTTTAACGTGTAAGCTTTTAGTATGTTACTATTGCTATTCTACATACTTCAACACTATGCATGGTGAAACATATTTGTTCTGCTGCAGATACTTTAACCCTTTAGGATATTTTTCTCAGACTATGTATACAGTGCAGATACATTTTGTAGGCCTTTTAAATATGCCTGGCTTGTTATGTAAAATAAAATACTACATTTTGCACATGTAAACTGTGAAACTAGACCTAGCACTACAATCAACTTTTCCCACCTTTCTTTTCATCAGGCGAGACTGGCTCTGGGAAGACCACTCAGGTTCCTCAATACCTGTATGAGGCTGGCATCGGGAGACAGGGCATTGTTGCAATCACCCAGCCCCGTCGAGTAGCTGCCATCTCACTTGCATGCAGGGTGGCAGAGGAGAAGAGAACTCCACTTGGCAAGCTGGTATGTACCTTATGTACCACATGATAGTGAGGATGGACTCATTGTGAAAACGCACCGCTTTTACCCATACCTCAGACAACGAGTGTATAACAACAAGGAACCTCTCCTCAGGTTGGCTATACGGTGCGTTTCGAGGATGTTACATCTTCTGAAACCAAGTTGAAGTTTATGACCGATGGCATGCTCCTGCGCGAGGCTATTGGAGATCCCTTACTCCTCCGATATACAGTGGTGATTCTGGATGAAGCCCATGAACGCACAGTGCATACTGATGTGCTCTTTGGTGTGGTGAAAACAGCTCAGCGCAGGCGCAGAGAACGAAACAAAATCCCCTTGAAGGTAGGAGAGCATTGGCCTGAACCATGTATATTTTCCCCACAAAACTGTGTTCTTATTTACTCTTTTATGAGATAAGCTTTACTTCAAAATCATTTAGATTTATTCATTTTCCACATATTTATATTAATCTGTCTTCTCTCAAGATCCTTGTGCTATGTTGTTCATCCCAATAACCCCTACAGGTCATTGTGATGTCAGCCACCATGGACGTGGACTTGTTTTCAGAGTATTTCAACAAGTCTCCCGTGCTTTATCTGGAGGGCAGGCAGCACCCCATTCAGATCTACTATACCAAGCAGCCACAGTCAGACTATCTCCAGGCTGCTCTGGTCACTGTGTTCCAGATCCACCAGGTGGGCTTTACGCTGGTGCCCAACATGTCCGTGTAATGTCACATGTCATGTAATCAGTCGGTTTGGTGATTTGTTTGAATTTCACAATCCGTGCATCCCCAATTGTAACACAAGAGAAACATAAATCCCGATCTTAAAAAGTAGCAAAGGTATTTGTTTTATAGCCTGTTTTATCATTAATATGCCTCTACTACTTCTGTTTGTTTTGCCAAGTTTGATATGCATTCGTTATTAATATTTTATTTTAATAATAATATATATATTTATTTATTTTTGTGTTTGTGTGCAGGAAGCCCCTCCATCCCATGATATCTTAGTCTTCATGACGGGCCAAGAGGAGATTGAGGCTCTGGCCAGGACGTGTCGGGATATTGCCAAACACCTGCCTGACGGCTGTGCTCCCATAGTGGTTATACCCTTATATGCCTCTCTGCCACCCACACAGCAGCTGAGGGTCTTCCAACCTGCTCCCAAGGTATGAGGAATTGCAACCTCTGAAGTTAGCATGCAACACACTCTGTGTTGCATGACCTGGCTTATGACCTGGCTTAGGGTAACTCTGTTTTCTAAGTTGCTATCTCCGGTTTTCTAGGTTAATATGCATTTGTGGCAAAGCAAAGAGGTGCTACATTGTCTAGTTTGAATCTGTGCCAGGTAAACCTAAAAGGTTCCCCTATAAGGTTGAATTGGGAGTGAGTTTGTAGTGGAACTCTGTATCATATTTGTGCTTACAGATTGTAAGGCTAACAATGATTAAAACTAAAACGTCCATAAAATGTTTTGCCAATAACAATGCACTTTCTCTTATTTTCAAGCACATATAAACCCTGGTGAACTGGGTTGTCTGAGCTTTTACGATATTTTATCTTTTCCTTCCTTTATTTTTTGTTGCTTTTTGTTTGATTTCGCATTACAGATAGTCTCCCTAATACTTGAAAGGGAGAGTCTCCTTTAATAATGTTCCACCTAACAATTGTGAATTTGTAGGCGATGTTGGTATTTAAGCTGTCAACTGTGTTGACACCCTCCATCAGTACTGCTTTCTTGTGTTTCTCTTTTCCCAGGGCTGCAGGAAGGTGATTCTCTCAACCAACATTGCTGAGACGTCGGTCACAATCTCTGGGATCAAATACGTCGTAGACACGGGGATGGTGAAAGCCAAACACTTCAATCCTGGTTAGATTATTTATTTTGAATATTACTTCCACATCACTTTGTCACGTGTGTCTCTCTCACACACACACACACACACACACATGAAAGACCCTTGCAAGTAGGGTTTTATATATTTGTTTTTAGCAATATTGTGATTAGAAAATATGTATTTATAAAGCCACTAATTGTATACATTGTGTTTCTCTTCCCCAGACAGTGGTCTGGAGGTGCTGGCAGTACAGAGGGTTTCCAAAGCCCAGGCTTGGCAGCGGGCAGGCAGGGCGGGCAGAGAGGACTCGGGCTTCTGCTACCGTCTCTACACTGAGAACGAATTTGACAGCCTCATTCCCATGACGGTGCCGGAGATCCAGAGGTGCGCGCCACACCCTCCTTCCGTCACCAACACGCCACGGCGGCAGAGCTCCTGCTGGCGAGCAGGAATCTACTTCCTCTGCGTCAGGCCGACAGATTCGGGTCAGCGTGATTAAGCGGCCTTCTGGTTTCTCTGCAGGTGTAATTTAGCTGGCGTGATGCTGCACCTCATGGCTCTGGGGATCCCAGATGTGATGAATTTCGACTTCATGTCCAAGCCTTCCCCTGGTAAGTGGGCATCCATCATATGTGGCTGTGGACTAATTGTATCTGCCAGCCATGGGGTGTTGAAATCTTTTTTTCTCATGGCTGTGGTTCATTTCAGAGGCCATCCGCTGTGCACTGGAGCAATTGGAGCTGCTGGGAGCTGTGGAGAAGAAGGAGGATCGGGCCTCTCTTACTGTATTGGGCAAGAAGATGGCCAACTTTCCCCTGGAGCCTAGATATGCTAAGGTAATGTCCCTGGAAAATGCTTAAAGCTTAAGATATAATATGATCATATAACCATATAATATTGTGCCGTTGTTTTAGTTAAAGGTACATTTCTACGTTATGGAACCATTTCCAGTTACTCTGAATTCAGGTGCAGTGGAGGAGGTCTTACACAAGTCTTTTTGTAATGCAATTGGGTTTTAACCAGAAATCTGAGATTAATTATGCGTATTTTTTTTACCAGTGATCCAAAGTGCATACCCATATGAAATGGGTTGAAGAGCTAGTCACTCACATGCAGCCTTTCTCCTAGGCCATCCTGTTGTCCCAAGAGTACTGCTGTTCAGAGGAGATCCTGAGCATAGTGTCTCTCTTATCGGTGGACACAGTGCTGTACAACCCCCCAGCACGTCGGGAGGAGGTCTTTGCAGTGCGCAAGAAGTTCACGTCCAGTGAAGGAGACCACATGACACTCCTCAATATTTACAGGGCCTTTAAGAAAGTCTCAGGCAATAAGGTATGATCGCAGCTAAGTGGACTATGAGATTATCCTACCAGAGAATCCATCACAATTATATTACAAAGATACTGACTGGGTGTACTATCTCTGTATGTTTTCTCTTATTGCAGGACTGGTGTCGAGAGAACTTTGTCAATAGTAGGAACATGGGCTTAGTGAAAGAGGTCCAAGCCCAGCTCAGAGAAATCTGCCTTAAGGTACAGTACATGGAGTAACTGCAGGTCCATTATGTGCTATTATTATTTAGTTTTTTCTCATTTTTACTTACAGCTAATGTCATTTTATATACTGTACAATCAATTGTTACCATGTACTGTTTACGTCTGTCACGTCAGAATCACAAGGTTATTGGAAAGCTTCCATTTAACCACACAAAAGTGAGAATGTCTGTTTTTTAAAGGTGCACTCTAGTTAGACTCATGATATGATCCTGATCTCACAAGCTTCAGTTTTGACTCGACACAATATCAGTCTGAACAACTTGGAAAATGTTGCCCTTCAGTCCAAACCACAGTGGTTCTGACCAATCAGCACTGTATTGGCAGCTGCGAGTGTAGTTTAGGTGTGATGTTAACCAACGGTGTCAGTCAGTTAATCCAATCACCTGCCAAGTATGTTTTTTGAAAGCGCCTGCCCTTTTCTAAATAGTTTCAAAGAACATTTTTAAAGATGGTACTGTGTAACACCCCATTTGCACATCAGGTAAATTCTACAGTTCCACCCCCCAAAAATCCCAAGATCACGTTTTTTGTTTTGAAACACAGCTGCTCATTAGTGCATGTGGTGTAGAGAAGATGTAAGCCTATGAGATTTGTAGGGGCAGGCTAGAGAGGACTCACTCCAACAGTAATTTTAACAAGAGCGAGAGAGACATACTGAATGGTGTGCCTTCTAAACATTACAGATGTGAGCAGAACTTAAGTTGTACCATGTGTCAAAGTTACAGTCGTAAAGTAGGTTATTTACAAATGTCCATCCTGTTTGTTAATTCACCAGCTAAATTTAAGACTGGAGTCGTGTGGGTTGGACACTGAGCGCGTCCGTCACTGCCTGGCCCATGGGATGTTCGTCAATGCTGCGGAGCTCCAACCGGACGGCACTTACGTTGCTCTGGATACCCACCAACCCGTGGCCATTCACCCCTCCTCGGTCCTCTTCCAGGCCAAGCCAGCGTACGTGATCTTCAACGAGCTCCTGCACACCTCGCGCTGTTACATGAGGGACCTGTGCTTGGTGGATGCTGATTGGCTGGTGGACGCAGCCCCTGATTACTTTAGCCGAAAGATCCGTTTTACCAAGAGCTGACCAATAGCAATCCAGGATTACTGTTGAACCAAAACTCTCACTTCACCTGAACTGAGCTGGAAACATGAATGGACATGTTGATTCCCTATTCTCTCCAAGCAAAAATGTATTAAAAAGAAACAAATCTGAGTGTGGACCATTGTAGATCAGAATGATTATGTGATGCACACTCTACCTCCCAGATGACACAGCTATGTGTCACTGCAACAAAATGTTATATTTTTAGCCTTTTGATTATTCAAGGCTTTACAACCAGAAAAAAAAGTTGTTGTTTCAGGTTTCACGACGGGGTTCCTTCAGTATTTGCATAATTATACTGCACATAGTACGTACATACTATATACAGTATAATTATAGTTTAGCATTCTCTTTATTCTTGCTTATAGATTAATAATGTCTAACAGTAGTAATGGTTTAATATTATCTGATGAAACTCAGTGTGCATGTTAATGTAACTTAAATTACATTTTCTACTGTAGCAACAGTTAAATTGGCCAACCTTTGGTTTAATCTGCCTTTTCCTTGCTTTTCAATAGGCTTAATGATGGTTGTAAACAGTGAACCGTTTACAGCATGACCCTGCTCTTGGAATTACAATAGTGTAGCAACACAAGCCAAGATGATATTTTATTAGACATTTTCACATATGATTATGCAGTATCACAACTTAAATGCATGCATGTCAGGACACGTCGCATGCCAGGGACATTGCTTATGTACAATATTTCCAAAATGATTGTTATGGAGTATGACTACCTGTTGCACAATCCTTTTTATTGTTTGTGTGTGTGTGTGTGCGCAAATGCGTGTGTGTGCGCGTATGCGTGTGTGTGTATTTAAATGACAGCAAATGTATGCCATGCATGTAGATTATTTCACAGATCTGACCTTTTCGGTCTGTCATACACTGTTGGATCATACTTTAGGAGAACATTTTTGATTGGATGTACCTGTCTTTTTACTGGACTCAGGTTTGCATTATTGGTCAAAGTTTACTTATACAAACTATCAAAGAACAAATGGATTATTGTTAAATACACTGTTTAGTATAGGCTAGGTTGCAGTTTTTCATTCTTGTAAATGTTGCAGCCCAAGTGGATAAAAGGCCTTGTCATAAAGTGCTTTGGACCTATGCATGTTCTATACTAAATAGCTTTGTAAAATGAATAACATTTTGATATAATGATTTGCTACCTTGTTAAATTTCTTCTAGTATTTTTAATAAATGTCTAGCTGCAACTGCGTCCCTAGTCCATCTCTAGAAATGTCTGAGGTATAAATTGGCTGCATGCATAGAAATGTTCACTTTACTATACAGCGTACCAACTTTTATCATACAGCGTTCAGAAAATACACTTGGGCGTCAGCTAAAAATTACCCCAACATTACTGCAGAATTGTGAATGCTTCAATTCCTGAATATGAAAAGTGACTATGAAGTTTCACTTGCTACATTTACTTATAATGATCTTTGACAAATCTTAATTGGTCTTGATCTACTTTTTCTACTTTGTGTTATTAAATGACTGAATGCGTTTTTTGACATTAAAGTTTGGATTTGCAGTTACACATCAGTACACATGGGGTGATCTTAGCTACTGGCTCCTTTTATATATAGCTCTACCTTTATGCTTAAATAATCACATTATGTGTACTGAATTATTTTAAAGAAAATAATTTAAAGCAACATGTAATTCATTTATATTAAAATGTCAGACTTAAAATGACACATTGTCGCTAAATAGTATTTCCGGTTCATAGGCCGTAGTTAGGAGGCGAGGTCAATGTGTCCTTCCACACGTGTTTTGCGGTAACCTGTCAGCAACAGCACTTGCAGGGAGTTAGCCGGTAGCGTAGCAGGCCATATACATTATTGCTTTGTTTTCCTATTTACAATTGTTATAATAATGCTTAAGTCCGTTGTCCGTGCGGTTGGAACAGCAGTTCGACTTTCTACAGCCACGACTTCCACGGCCCGAGCGCTTCCTCTCTCAAGCCCGACGCTATGCTCCCCACGCTCGTCAACAATCAGGCCTTTCACGCGGTCGTTGTGGATGATGAATAACAACGGAGCGTCTTCTGGACATAGACCCAAACTTTTCAGTGCCAAGGTGTTGAGTCCGTCTGTGTCATGTCAATGTGGAGGACTGCACACTGAAGGTACAATTTCATGTGTATAACCTTCTGTTAGCTAGCCAGCTAGCCTATAAGGCACGAACGGGATTACTGTACTGTAGTAGGTGATGTAATTTATCACATATTTTATGGACGTGTATGATATGTCATTGAGAACAATGTATGAACTACTTGGATTTCCAGCAACTTTTTAGGCATGAATGGGTTTGTGTGAGAATAGTGGAACTCTTTACTATATTGTGAAAACTCGTAATCAGTATTTAGAACCGTAAAATGACATAATGGTCCACTCTATGGTCGTGGTTAGGGCTATTGTTTAAAATCCTCCTTGTCCTTATTATATCTTATTGTACCACCAGATGGCGCCACCTGTTTGCGTTTACTCTATAGTGTAAATGCTGTCTGTATTTTCTTTTTAACCCTCCTGTTCTCAGGTTTCAAACACATTACCTTGTGCCAGCAGTGCTGTCATGTCTGTGTAAAATGTAGAATTAGGATTGGCGCCTTCTATCTGCCACAAAGAGGTAGTGTGTTGGGTCAGTTTGACCAGAAGACAATGGGAGGGTTAAAAATGACTCATGCAAGCAGCTTCTTTCTGACTAAATTAAGATCTGAATATCTAATCATGTGGGATGACATCATAAGTCATGCCACGTATTTATGTAGTGGATGTATAGTGGGGCATCACTATGGCTATGATATAATGGTTTATTTTAAATTGAGCTGAAAGAAATTACAACAACAATTTATTGTGCCTTGTACCTACACATGAAGCTTTTATATATGAAATTCCTGTAATAAAATGTTATTTATCTTGCATGTTCCAGGGATATGATATTATGTTATATTTCATACACAGGTGACAAAGCATTTGGTGAATTCCTGTTGGATGAAATCAAAGAAGAGAAGAAAATCCAGAAGAGCAAAACTCTTCCGAAGATGTCTGGTGGATGGGAGCTGCAGATGAATGGCACAGAAGCCAAACTCACAAAGATTGCTTCTGGAGACAAGTATGGTTATAACTGTCAATAAAGTTTAAATAAATTGTTTGTTATAGGCACAATCACCTACTGATTTTGATACAAATTTCCCATCCCTTGTCTAGAATCACTGTCACATTTAATGTCAATAACAGCATCCCTCCTAACTTTGAGGAGGAGGCTGATCAAGCACAGCAGAAATCAGCAGATGAGGAGGTGAGACACTGTTACAAACAGAAACTGTGTATATTGTTATCCCCTATTTAGTATATACAGGATCAGTGATGATATCATAGCAGTTGTAGTGTCATCTATTCCCCTGGTAGGATGACTTTATGATTGGCAAGTTAAACCTCTGGGTTTTGTTTTTAATGTATTTTTGAGTTCTATATTTTTTTAATACTACTGCCTTTCGCTACAGCCAGAAATGGTGTCAACACCCAACTTTGTTGTCGAAGTAACAAAAGAGGCTGCAAAACATTCCTTGGTGTTTGACTGCCACTATCCTGAAGATGAGGTGGGTGTTAAACATTAATCTAGTTGAAGTTAATATTCCACATTTACCACTTAACTCTTGAGTGGTAAATGTGTAAAAGTTTTTGAATTAAAGGATTTTGAATCCTTGTTTTCTTTACATCCTAGATAAGTCATGGTGAAGGTGAGGAAGAGAGTGACATCTTTGCCATTCGTGAGGTCAGTTTCCAGCCTGAGGGAGATGATGACTGGAAGGAGACCAGCTATACACTCAACACAGACTCTCTGGATTGGGTAAGACTTGCTGGTGATACCAAAACAATTACGTTTTCAGCTTGGTATAACCTGCAGGAACAGTTCATTAGTGTCCAATTTAAACAGACTTTTTTTGTTACCAGAATTTTTGTTAAACCTTTGACCTCTGCTTAACAGTTAACTCTCGTAACGTCCTCTGGGTCAGAATGACCCAAATCACTAGCTCTTTGTGGCAGATAGAAGGCGTTAAACCTAATTCTACAGCTTACACACACACATGATGTGCGCTGCTGACACAACAAGAGGGTTAAAAGGCACAAAAAACAACATAAATACGTAAAGAAATAATTAAAAAATAAATAAATACACACAGCAATGCCAATTGAACACAATCAGATGGCGCCACCGTGTGGCCAAATACGAGATTTATGAGTACATTACGAGGGATATATAAACAAATTATACATCATACTGTATGTATTACACCATACTGGAATGCTACAGTGTAAACCTATCCCTCCATCTACGCCCATGTGAGTAGAAGGGTATACCTACATATCTCCACCAATCTGCAGGCAGTTATTTAATGTACATTTTACAAAAAAGCAGACAGAAGCAGATTTCTTTGAAAACTCCAGAAAAAACAGCAAAAACTCCCTGACAATGGTTTCTGTCTTATATATATTTGTATGTTTCTGTTTCTATATATAATTCCTTCATACATGAACAGAAGACCTTTTATTGATACAGGAACCTCAAGCACTAGATTTTAGTACTTAGGGTCTGTTTTGTACTACAAAATATTGCTGTTTTTATAACAACCTGTCTGTCTGATTGATTGAGGATTCATAGAAACAAATCAAGGGAAGGGAAACCAAATAATTAGCTAATAGCTATTTACATATATGTTTTATTGTTTTTTCTTTCACACAGAACTTCCCTTCCCCCTGTTAAAAAAATCAACCAGAGGAATATCAGACTATAAAGTGATATTGTATTTTGTCTTGTTCTCCACCAGCTTCCTGTAAACTCACACTGGATCCAGACACAGTAAATTATGACCTCTCTCTGTCTGTGGACAACAGGAAGGTGACATGGGGAAAGCATCAGTCCTATCCTGATCACCCAGACAGATTTACCTCCTGGCCCCAGGTGTTGTGTAGAGAGGGTCTGACTGGAAGATGTTACTGGGAGGTAGACTGGAGAGGAGTGGTTTCTATAGGAGTGGCTTATAGAGGAATCAGTAGAGGAGGTTATGACAGCTGGCTTATATGTAATGACAAGTCCTGGGTTCTAGAATGTAGAGGTAATGGTTACATTGTCGCAATACACAATGAGATAAACACACCCATCCATGTGTCCCCCTCTGAGGTTAAAAGAGTAGGAGTGTATGTGGACTGACCTGCTGGCTTTGTGGGTATCTATAAGGTCTCCTCTGACACTCTGACACACCTCCACACCTTTTACTGTACATTAACTCAACCACTGGTACCTGGGTTCTATGTGGGGTGGTCTGGATCCTCAGTGTCTCTGTGTCACATAGAGTAGGAGCACACACACACACACACAGGCCATAAAGAACAACCA
>JAODUG010086389.1:0-12299 GCA_027564795.1 Aphredoderus sayanus
GAAATCTTCTTCTTTGTGTCTTCTTTAGATTTCTTTGTGTTACTATACGCAGTAATAACACAATATTAAGACATTTGTGAATGTCTCACCTTCAACTGAGTATAATGATTTGGATATTGCTTCAAAGCTACAGTATTATACATTTTCTACTGTTATCTTCAAATACATATTTACCTTATTGTCAATGCAGGTGCGACTTTACTCTTGATATTCAGAGACTGTACATTGATGTCTTATGTGTTATTGACGGCTTATTACAGTTGCTACAATAACAACATAATAATGAAAATCAACATACATTAATATAATCTTATTATATTACACAGTGAGTCATCCCAAATGGGATCTCACTGTGTAATATAATAAGATTATATAGGTTTTATTTATTGGTGTAAAAGGATGTGCACATTCAATTGTAAATTCAGTGAACATACACGGAATGACATAATTGCTATTAAAATTATACTAGCTGTATGGTGCTGTGCATGTGATGCTTGCCATTTAGGGTGAGTAATGCTGTTTACACAGGAGCACATGACAAACATTTAGCATATGCTATGTTCCTTTTTCTTATGTCAAAGTTTTTATAATTAATATTTTTTAATGTGACTTCTATTGGTTCTCCATTTTCCCCGTGTATATATACTGTAGGCAGAAATGTGATTATTATATTTGGTGCTATGTCCTTTCCGATATAATGGTTGAATGCATTTCTCTGGCATAAATAAAAGCATTAATAAACTGTGATAAATCCTCTTTTGAACACACTTTTGCATGATACAGTACACATCTCCCACATGCTCTTGTATAGTACTGGTCCCTGGAGAAAGAGCTAATATAAGCCAACTTGAGTACTGTACGACAAAGGGAAAAACATGTAATAACTTTGAAAGTTGGCATGTTATCGGTTGGTTTTGCATCAATAATTCATGTCTGCATGTAGAACAGTATGGACTACTAACATGTTCAATATAATTTGCCATTAATAAAGGGAAAATGTTGTATCACTTAAAGCTGCATTGCCCAAATATTGATTGGTGCTAGCTAAACATTAAGAACAGCATAGTCTTAATTCAGATGGTGACACAAATCAAACTTTGAGCACTAGACCATATGAAGTTCTTAATCAGCCCCATTCCACTGGGCACACACACACATACAGTAGCCATAATGTCGATTCATCACACCTTCTACTACACCCACAGTATTCCAAGGAATTATCTCCTCCCTTAAAATCAAGCCAACAAACACTGTAATCTCCTCCTGGAACAATCACAATACCTCGGTAAAACATGACTGAACATTCTTTAATACCAGGCCTGTGGAACAAACACGATAACAAGGTCATGTTTGAGTACTTGATGGTTAATGCATCAACTATACGCTCACATTTATTCGTTTTAATGGTATTATGTTTGATTTGCAGTGAATCACGAGACCTTGTGAACAATTTGTGTCCAGACTTTTGGATTTGCATCGGATTTCAATTTTGTTTCTTCTGTTCATCTTTAAGTTCCCTTAGTGGCCAATTAAAAAGATAAAACTAAAAGGTTACAGAAAGTGCGCACATTGATTTAAAGAGCTAATAGATACGTAAAGATCTGTATAAAATGTGAAATCCTGTTTTGCCAAACTCATTTAGGCGGTGGGAAGGGGGGAGGGTTTAGACTCAGCAGGAGCCTATACACCTACAATCAATGTATGACATCATGTAACACATACACATAAAGCAGATACATGTGAGTGTTGCCTATAATTGTTATAGCAAGTACTTTATCCATAATCGAAGCAATATAGATGACAAGTGGTGTTTGGCAATAGTAACATTGATTTTGGAGCAAAATGTCTAATATTTGTGAGAATGAAAATCGAATAAACGTTAAATTTTGTAAATGGTAAATGGACTGCATTTATATAGCGCTTTTATTCAACCTTTCGGACACTTCAAAGCGCTTTTTGTCCAGAATGTCCAGGGTTAATCAAAGACATTTACCACAACAATAGCCAATACCTGGCCAATGTGGTATTGTGTATTGTGTTGTATTCCCTGTGTTAGTCTATACAGCGCAATGCATCTGTCTGTTCTGATTTAGTTTTTCCATTTTTGTTTAAAAGAATTTTGAATAAGTTGTTTGGCCCTTTACACCGCGTCTGCCTCCCAGCAGGTATCTGTCCTAGGTTGTCTCAACATGTACACATGGGACACTTAGCGCAATGACCTTTTCAGCCCTCATGAAAATCATTTTAATTACATCTCCTGAAGCACAGTGGCATTCATTCACACCAAACCTCTATTCTAAGTTCTGAACACACTCAGTGAATGGTGTTAGACCCCCCTTTCTGTCTCTACCCTATGTCCGTCTTAAAAGACAAGTGACTAAAGGCCCAGGGGCATATGTATCCCTGTTCACCCTCACCTGAACAAGGGTGAGCACTCCTGCACTCTCTCTAGCGCTTCACCAAGTGTCACCTTCCTCGATAATGTGAAACTGACAAGATTTGCGATTTTTCTTTAAAAGCTCAATTATTTCCAACGTCAAAATATTTCCAACGTTTTATGGAGTCGCATGGCTCTGGTGGAACAGTCAATAAGATCTGTGGATTGAGAGGTGTGGTGCACCTGTGATGCACCACACCTTGGCCACATGAGCCCAACCTTAACTTTAACAAATACATGCCGGTAAAGTCTGCAGTAGCTTGCAGTGCAGAATGTGAATGGGTTACACAGAATGTGAATGAGCAGCTGGTAACAACGGACCACAACAAATAAAGAGAAGCAGACATAACGAAAGGGCCCTTTTCAGGTTTCACCATTTTGCTGAATTGCATTATGGGCTGTGGCGTGAGGACAGACATAGGAATTGTCCTGAATCTAATTGCCCCATGTATTCTGCCTCTACAGTGGCCATCGGGTTACATGGACCTTGTGGAGTGTAGTACTGCAACGTTAAACAGATGGGCAGCCAATTTACTGCACTACGCTGGTTTATGCGTGAGTGTGTTTGTGTGCATGTGCGTGTGTGTTTGTGAGTAGACGGCTTGTAGCTGTAGTTTTTAGGACAGTAGCTCTATTTGTGACTGTGTCAGCAGCAACATTTCACTGCCTATGTTGCTGGACCCTCCTTTACTTGCAGTAACTCACAGTGTCAATTGAAATGTGAGCTCTGCTGCTTTTACGACTTGTTTTGGGAATAAATCTATTCACACTGCAGCCCTCTCCTCCATGTATTACATTAACAAGTTGTGTTGGATGTTTCTCACACGTTAACATGTTACATCAGAGACCACGGATTGGATTTTTATCCACTTTTAAATCCAGGTTTGCAAACAATAGGCAGCATTGGGAGACTAACAATGAACTGGATAACAACCATTGCCCATTAAAACCCAGTAAACAGGAGCTTTTTTTGGGGAAATGGACCCTGTTTAAATTGCTGAAAACCCACAACTCTGCTGTTCATTCCCCAACTAATAACTTCACCTGAAAATGTTTACCAGCAGTGTTCATTGATTCTGTGTTATTAAAAGTCCCACAGCGACCCACTAACTCTTTCTGTCCATGCCTGCAGACTGTTAAACAGAGACCACCACCCATTATATACCCCTCTAATTTGAGCTTCTTGCTATCGATATTGATTAGTTCTTGATATTCCACTCAGCTGGCTGGCCTATGAAACTCTACACTGTCATTGTTCACCCACATGTCAATTACTGTAGAACAGCAGAGCAGCATTCTGTCTATGATGGGAGATTTGCAACCACTAGCATATAAAAGGTAGCCTAAATGGATTGATCATGGTTACAAAAGTAGGTGCAAATACGGTTAATGTAGCACATCACGTATTACACCAATGTATGATAATTCAGAATTTAAAAGAAATGGGGTGCTATAATGGAAATGTGGTGTGGAGTGTACCTTTAATATGAATGAGCTTCATTTTAGTGTATTGGAATTATGTTGATGCCTTTAATATACAATGTAATAATGTATTTGTACATTGCTAATACATTTTCTCTTTAAAAAAATGGCCTTCCCATTCTACTGTTACTATATCATCAGGTACCTACTACTGTTGGAATAATTCATTGGACCAGACATGCCTCCCCATTATTAATGTTATATATAGAACATACTTTTTCTGTTTACTCTGACTGCAACTCTGACTCCAGCATTGTCCTTAAGTTTAAGGAGATGCTGTGTACTTTCTCAACAAGGGCAGTTTACAATCCAAATATGTATCCAACCTGCATGACCAAATCCACTTCCAATCAAAACAATCATTCGTCAGCACAGAGCAAGCTGTAAGGATTTGCACGATCTGAATGTGCGTCTCGCGTCACTGAATCTGCATCAGTCTGGCTCCTGTGACACAAGTGCATCCAGCCACTTGAACCACAAGCATTCATCCAGAAGGACTTGGCTGGACACCACCAGTATATCTGGCCTCAGCCCAAAATTTAATTCACAGTGCAACCATAACTGAAATTAAAAATCGACAGGAAAAACAGCTACTGTAGCTCACAGAGACCACTACAACTGCACCACATCTCTAGTCATCACTACATGCAAAAGTCTTCACATGTACAGGTCACAGTGCATATGCACATGCCTGGAACATATTTATATGAACCCCGTTTTTGATAGATGCATGACTGCAAAGAATCACACAACTTGGCTGCTATGTATCTAAACAGAGTATCCGTTAGACACACAAGACCTCGCAATATGTGCAATTAGATTCAAGAAAGCAATTAATAGCACAATTTTGTCTGATGAGCTATTAACACATGTCAATGGAGATGATTGCTTGTGTCACTGAGATACACATTTCCTTGCCACCTGCTGCATCTGATTATGATCCACAGGCATAGAGGCATTCTAAACAATGAACATTAAAAAGGAATTTACTTTGGAACGTTTTAGTACAAGGTACACTGTATATATGCAGCTGGACTTGAGAGAGGCAATGTATATCATTGTTATAGCTTTGTCTGAAAGCATTTTGGTTATTGGGACGAGTTGGGGGGGGGGGGGGGGGGGGTGCTATTTTGCTTTCAAGATGGACCAGCTATGTTTGCAAATTGGTTTTAGGTGTGTCTGTTGTTTTTGCCCACAAGCTACTATCATGGTCGTACAACAGGAGTCATTTAAACTACATTCAGCAAGTGCAAAAGCAAGGACCGTCATGCATGAACAAGGTTGATTAAAAAGGATGGAATGCATTTAATGCCACTGGACAGGGACTAACACAGAGGAACATGGAATATTTGTTAAGTTTTAGATTAGAAACCAAACTCCCCTCATCATAGTTGATGGTGAAATCAAAAGAAAATCAAATAGCCAAAGCCTGAGACCATTCGACAAATATGGTGACAAGAAAAATGAAGAAAAAAAACAGCAAATTACCGCCCACATGTACACTGTGAAGTACTAGAGGGAAGGACATAAATTTATGTTTACTGTACATCTCAGAGGGGACTGGTTGTTTGATTATATTTGAAATAGACTTGGGAGCATTGCATCCCCAAGCATTAAACATGCTTGGTCCTACCCCCACAAAATACATGTCTGACTCTACCCATTCCAATTGCATCTCCATAGTGTCTGAAAATCACAATAAAAAACTATTATGAGTTATTTTGAGAGAACAGTTACCAGAACTTCTTAAAAAGTTGAACAGAACTGATGAAAATATACACGGAAAATATTCGACATGCGTAAGCAAGATTGCATTTTACAATAATTAAAGTAAGATTTACAAAGCTGGCAGTTGGATGTACAGTAATTGTATCTCTTTTTTCAGTTGTAGATGACGTTGTGATCTTTTTTCAAAACCTTTTTTCAAACACAAATGCAACTATAGGTTATTTGAGTTATGATTTGATCTGAAGTTTGGGAGGTGATATTTTACATCAATTTAAATGTAGGTCATAATAATTTTGTCATTCGATGCAGCATTAACCTGCAGAATTATGAAGATACTGTGAATCCATTATCATATTAAAAAACATGATCTAAGCAAAAGGGAAGAGGTTGATGATTGTTGACTTTATTGTCCTAGAAGAAGACTGCTGGGCCATTGATCGTGCACAACACGCCAGTGCAGGTCCATTTACAGAGCCGGCCTGTCCCCTGCTGACTGATGTGAGGATAATTGAGGTGTCGCCAAGGGTTTCATGTCTTCCCTTCTCGTTGAGTTCAGACTTTGAGAATTGTATTGTATTTTAATTTAGCACCAGTTACAACAAAAGACATCCTAATGTGTATTTATGTCAATATCCTACCAGACTGCAGTCAGGGAGAAGAAGAGATGTCTCCTGCGCTGGCCATGATGGACCAATAGCCTGCCCAGGCTAATTAACCTCAGGGGGCCAACCTCATGCTCTCTACAGGGGTGAGGCAGCTGTTACATGCTGATGTCACACAGTCACAGGACTCATTTCTACTGTAGATTCAGCTAACATTTCACCAAAACTGTGATCTTGAGTCTGTACTGGATGTTGTCCAATTGTCAATAATTCACTTTTGTTACTACAAGCTAGACTGGTGCTGTTTTGGGCATGATACCAAGTGTTATAGAGAGTTTCATTGTTAAATTAGTTGAAAAAGAAAATACTTAAGCAGTTATTGGTTCACTGCTTGTTTTAATTCAGGGATTGCCTTTGCGATTGTGAAACCAAAATATAGAAACATTCTGGGCCCACTCTGGAAACTACTATATATGGGCCCACTCTGGAAACTATTTCCTATTTAAACAATCTGAGGGCTGGACATGAAAATGGCAAACCAGTCGATCTGAGGCCCGCATGTTGCTTTGTGCCAGGGAGTGCGTGCGTGTGTGTGCGTGTGTGTGTGTGTGTGTGTATGTGTGTGTGTAGGTGTGCTAAGTGGATGTTCTTACTCCCGCTTGCCACATAAGCACACACACACACACACACGCACGCACACGCACACACACACACACCAAGCCAGCCAAGTAAGCTTGCCAGAAAAGTGTGAATCTGGGGGTGCTACAGTATAATACAATCCAGTTCCCCTTTAAATGTAATATTGACAGATTCTCCTCAACGCCAATCTCATTTAGCCTCAAATATAATGGCACACAGCAAAACAACTCCAGGAATGCATTAAGTGACATAGATTGGACATAAGATCAAAATATAGAAATGGCCTATTTTGTGTACGATGGAAGTAAATCTGAAACCTTATTGGTGATGAATTATGCATCACAGTTCGAAACCATTTAAACATTGCACGCCGTTTGAAGTCACTGTCATCCATTACACTAAACGAGCACTTTGTTTTGCTGTAGAACATTTCAACTTTGCTCATGTGAAAGCCGTTTAAAAGTTTCAGTAAGAAACCAACAATATTGTTGTTAGATTATTTACATTTCTGACAATACTACAAGTATTTCAGCTAAAATGTCCGTGTTGCAACGTCCAGTGGCTGTCATAATGGGTTTCTGCTGTGGCCTTAGCAGGGCATGAGAACCCCCGATGGCGTCTTTCCATCTGTGAATGGCCATAACAGCACGTTCATTCAGCCCACGTGGACAGGACAAGGCAGCCAGCATATTAATAATTAAAAAGGCACAGCCTTGCCATTGTCACGCTGTGCCCTCTCGTGATAGCCATAAGCGACTTGATTATGCTTTTCAGAGTCGCCGCAGTGAGATTATCATCTGCTGCCCGCTGATTCAGTGCCCATCATGTGAATCTTCGCATCCGACCAAAATGCATCACTGCTCTTGGGCAGTGGGAAGTTCATCACAAAACTCAGCTGTGCTCTGAGATAGCTGCTGATATTGGTTCCCATTATGCAGGCTTTAATTGGTGTGTGTTTTTTGTTTTTCTAATATTAGTTTTCAAAAGGTGTGATTGATGCCCTTTTATTAAAAGGTGTATATGCAACAATACCAAGTATTATTTTTCATCCCTTTTAAAAAGTATTGTGGCGCTGTTGTAAATATGTGCTGTGCAGATGAATATTAAATACTTATGTAGCATTAATAAGATTCATTTATTATTTATTATTACTCATGAGCTCTGAATTTGATTTCACATACAACGGCACTCCCAATGAAGGCAATATATCAGGGTTAGAAGGGCTTTTCAAAAGAATTATAATGCAGCCAAGCAAGCATGCAATAATGGCCAAGAGCCAGTGGGTTAATGTGAAATAAATAAACAGGCATTGTTAGGTCTGATGAAATGCAAATTTGTTTTTGCACTGAATTAGCCCAGACCTATACATTTAAAGGGTTTCAAATATGTACCAGATAACACTGTATTATATTGCATTAGAAGTCTGCGATATCTTAGAGCATATGCCAAGATTATTAAATTAATAAATTAATTAATAAAAACTGCTTTTTATGATGATAAATGATGATACATTATACTAATTACAAGTAATTAATATTCAACCTTAATAATTATAATAATTACAATACTAATTTATAAACATGCCTAGTTTATTGATACAGTATAGTAATGGGCCATTCCAAAGTTTACTAACATTATTGTATCCATTTATCCAGCTATGACTGTTCTGTACAAATAAATATTCAGTATCTGCACAGTATTTCTCCTAGACAGTCTGACACCCAGGTTTGCACCAATGCAAGATGTCGTTAAAACCACTGAGCCCCATGGGCCTAGCCATTACAAAGGGCATCACATTACATCACATGGTGTTGAGCAGCTTTGTAATGAAGTCTAGTACAAACAATAGGGCTCATTTGATCATGAATGCAAGTCCATTGGGTCACTGTCAGCAGAGTTCAGGGGAAAAGGTTAAAGGAATTACGTTTCAGGCATATGTAGGATAGTACTGTATACTTGTATTAGGACTTTTTAGGACATTATGTTTCAAATACTTATTTTGCTCAGGCTCATGTCCCTTACTGTTGCTTTAAAGTCCCATTATTGGTATATGCTGATATCATCAGATGTGTTTACTTATGGTAACTGGTGTATAATTGATTCAGCTACTGACTTACTTGACGTAAAGTAAGCCTTAACTTAAGGGAAATAGTGGCTAACTGCATCCAGACCAGACTACACAGACTACAGACGACAGAATGTGGAATTTTGACTGACAAAACACCACAGTGGTTCAGTTTGACTGACAACTGTTGGTTTCTGTGTCATGTGTGCTTGGAACAGTACTTGAAGAAAAACAAACCTTGTAGAAACAAATGTCACTTCGAAAATGTGTCTCAGCTGCCGATAACATTGTCTACAATACATGTGCAGCATTGTGGTTAGAATTTCAATGTACAAGTGCTGCATTATCTAGAGTCTTGTGAGTGACACTGCTGACAGCCAATCAGAGAATCTACTACCGACTTTCTGATAGTGCTGACATGCTTACAGGGCTTTATCAGATGATCAGTATGATTGCCTAGTGGTGAAGATTGTGGGCTTAAGCCCCGGAGTGGGTCTACCTACCGTAGTATATAAGCATCCTTGAGCAACCTGTCTAACCCATGTCTGCTCTTGTTATACTTAACATTTTAATCATGTAAGTCCCTTAAAAACATCTGTTAAAATGACAATATGCTACCATTGCCAATTATGCTAATGTGAATGTTTAATCCTTTATTTGACAACACTAAAAATTGCACACCGTATGTGTGCATGACTAAACATCATCTCATAACAACTCTAATGACTGTTTCATAACAGAAATGACAGCCAATCACACAGCAGTGAAAGGAGAGGATCAATCAATCAGCAGTTTTAAAAATAAAGGTTGTGGTTACAATTTTACATAATATGATGTAAATGTGGTCACAGAACTAGAGCATTGCATTGCATGATAAGAGACAACAATAAGATAACAAAGTAAAATACATTCAAATGTTGTTTCAGTTGTTGTTGTTTGAAATGCTATTGACATCTTGGGAAAGCGGGTTTGTGTGTGACCCGAGAGCTCGCTTCTCAAGTATCATCTCATATCTCTCCAATAAACAGCTTGCACCCTCTCCCCCAACCCCCATCCACCCATGGTTCAGTTTTCCAAAGCCTCTTATTCCCTACCACCGCTTTAGGGTCTCCTGGGAAGAATGATAGGGTTGAACATTGCTACCAATGCCAATTTTCCCTGAAGGAATGACGCTGCAACCGCTTTATGTCTATATGCTTGGCCTGCATGCAGTTTATCAAGCATATATGAGGATTCTTTCATTTGGGCTCTTTCCTCTTTATGTGGCCTTTCATTTGAATGTCTGACCTCCTGTAGTGGTCAAGGATGTGGACTAGAAAAACGGCATTGCTTGGAGGGAAGCATGGACAAGAATGAATTTTGACATTTTCTTGTGGACGCACTTCCATTTCAGCATGGATCAATGTCCGCCCCACATCAAATTCACATGAGTTAGAGTCAAAAGCAAACACCGCCGGGAGGGTTACGGCCCAGCTAGTGCTTGAATATTTTGGACTCAGGACTCTAGTCAACACCACCTACTGCACAAGTATAATAACATAATCAGTTACACAGCAAAACCCCTTATAGCCTTTCTTGCAGCAGGTTAATGGAAGCACAGTATATTTGTTATTATACACTTTAACATCTGTAGAGGGACACAGTTAGCGCAGATGGTACATTGCTTCCCAGACCAATAAGCCCCTCTGGGACAGCTACAATGCTTTTCACATGCTATATAAAGCTGAATATTTGAAAGTTGTTCAAGTCAATTAATTGAATAAATCAAAAGCAAGCACATTTTTATATATTTATAAACCTGTAATAACGACCATTGCTCTTGTTGACATTACATTTATTGGTATAGTGTATGTTTAGTAAAGTATGTATCAAAATCACATAAAAACTATGTTGTACAATTTGCAGTTTCTCTCTAGAGATGCGGTGCCAAGTTACAACCAGGCTGTTTATTACTTTAGGTGCAACAACAAGGCGGGTTCTGAAGTGGAAAGAGATAACGCTGCGATGGGCTTGACAGTTTGTTGGATACCTACAAATGAAAGGTAGTACACAAAAGCACTACAAACACAGTCCTCAAGTGAAATAGCTATTTGATGTATTGTATGCCGTAGTATTGGATCATTCTTGAGGTGCCCGGGCTCATTCTAATACATCGGTGCCCCTCAATTTTAGAATAATCTACAGAATTACCTTAGATTGAAAGATCCATAGAACATTTTACAAAGTGTCTGAATTAATATTTTCCAATAAATTGTACTTAAAATGTTGTTCTTTCTAGTTTTAAGTAATCAGGCCCCCTTCTAGCTGATGTTAAAGGTGCTACTGTAGTACTGTTACACCCTTTATAATCAAACCTAACAATATTTATGTTCACCTCTGCTTAGGGGCCTAATGGTTATCCATTGGGCCCCTTTGAGTCATCTTGTGTGTTTTTCATGTTTCTGTACTCACAAGCCCCAGGGAGTTTACACCGGTGGATGAGAGGGTCTTACGCCATAAGTGTACGTGGTCCCAGAGCACCCTAGGTCAATGATCGATGTTGTAATCGTATCATCTGCCGCATGTTCTGGACACTTTGATAGACAAGAGAACAAATTTTTAGAGCGATTGAGTCCGCACTGGGGAATTCTGAAGCGTCTACCTGAGGGAAGAAGCTGGTACTCAGGATCAAGGACATGGGTGGGATCTGAAATTATTTTTTGGGCCTGTCTAATGAGTGTTTGCTCAAAGATATCTTGAAGTGTGGCATGCTGCCTGACTCCCATGATCTTCATGGCTCTCTGGGTTACCGGGTGACATGAGTTTTCAGGGGTACACTGAGGTTGCCAAACCAGGCTGAGATGCCATAACGCATGATGTTCTCAACTATGGCATGATAGAAGAGAAAAAGCACGTTCTGACACCAAAGGCCCTCAGCCTACGAATAAAATGCAGCCGCTGTTGGATCCTAGTGCAGACATGATCTATCTGAACACTCCATGTCAGTTTAATGTTGATGTGTATGCCCAAGTATCTGTAAGAGTCAACCTGGGCATGGATGACCACTGGTGAGTGATCGGTTTTCTTAGTGTTAAGATTGAGAAAGTGTTTGTTGCACCACTAAACAAAGTTTAGTGGTGCATACTTGTATGTAGCAGTGTCTGATGTGTCATACATGAGGCCCAAGATGGCGGTGTCGTCAGAAAATTTGATATAGGGCTGAAAGGTGTTAACCCTCGTAATGTCCTCTGGGTCAAACTGACCCAAAACACTAGCTCTTTGTGGCAGACAGAAAGCGCTAAACCTAATTCTACAGCTTACACACACATATGATGTGCACTGCTGGCACAACAAGGTGTGTGTTTGA
>JAODUG010086400.1:0-12299 GCA_027564795.1 Aphredoderus sayanus
CCTGAACCCAGAACCTTTGACTCTGGGAGTCGAGCATCCATCCAGCCACTCCACTAGGGGGGCTAGGGGAGGCTTAAGATGCTTTTTGTCATTGCGTCACGTCTTTCTGTTTCAGAGTCGTATTAGAAGGATGTGGAATGACACTGTCCGCAGACAGACTGAATCCTCCTTCATCGCTGCAGATGTTAACAACACCCCGACACTCAACAGAGGTGACACCACCATCCATTATTTATCTATATTTCTCTCTCTCTCTCTCGCTCTCCCACTCTCTCCCTCTCTCTACCTTTCTGGCACCTTTGTGCCCAGCAGTTTTTATTTACGCAGCCACTAGAGCAGCCGTTGCCACCCCAGAAACGCGTGGCTAGAGAGAAGCTTTACACGTTTTTGTTTTCAAGGCGGTGAAATCTTTAGCTTCACCTTGGAGCGCCACCATTAGCTGTGCCGCCTAGCATCTTTAGCATGCCAAGCATCTCCAGTGTACATATAGCATCTTTAGAATGCCTAGCATCTTTATTGTGCCTAGCATCTCCAGAGTAACTAGTGTCTTTACTGTGCCTAGCATCTCCAGTGAACATAGCATCTTTAGCATGCCTATCATCTTAATAATGCCTAGCATCTCCAGTGTGCCTAGCATTTTTAGCATGCCAAGCATCTCTGGTGTACATAGCATCATTAGTGTGCCTAACATCTCCAGAGTCACTAGTGTCTTTATTGTGCCTAGCATCTTCAGTGTACATAGCATCTTTAGCATGCCTAGCATATTTAGAATGTCTAGCATCTCCAGTGTACCTAGACATTTTAGCATGCCAAGCATCTCCAGTGTACATAGCATCTTTATTGTGCCTAGCATCTCCAGTCACTACTGTCTTTATTGTGTCTAGCATCTCCAGTATGCATAGCATCTTTAGCATGCCTAGCATCTCCAGTGTACATAGTATGACTAGTGTCTTCATCGTGCCTATCAAATGCCTTGCATCTTTAGCATCCCTGTCAAGTAGTGCTTCTGTGTGTGAATGGCCCCAAGGGTGCAACAAGTGAGATTAACACTTGCCACACAAGAGATCTGAATCTAAATATAAGCAAAGTCAGACCCTGCCCTTCCCTGATTGGAGCGACACTCCCACGTCCCCTTCCTGCAGCATTGATTGAAGAGTCTTAAAGGATTACTTCATCCAGCGTACGATTTACTTCCCACGCACGCCACACACACAGTCTGGAAACACTTCACACAGAGAATGTACGATAGCTGTAGCATTTTTCAGATACAGTGGAGCTGATGAGTGTTCTTGAAATTCAAAAGAAAGAAATTGATCCACCATCAGCTTCATTATCATAAACATTGTACTGCTACATTCTCCGTGAAGGGATAGGAGCACAGACATTTTTCAGCTATTGTGTGAAGGTTCCCTATTGTGATATTCACGATGTTTTAGTATTTGTGTGTAATAATATTTTGCTCTGATGCGTTCTCTTTTGTACAGCTGCATTAGGGAACCATTTCCTGACCAATCCAGTGTTGCAGACACATCCAGGAGCTTCTCCTTACGATACTCTGCTGGCCCAGGGTTATAACCAACCGTTCACCGCTACAGGTACTACCCACACAGCTCAGTGACTCTATCCCCGGTTTGGCGAAGTTCTTCTCTCAGGGTCAAACGTTTGTCAGTTTTTATGTGTTTGAAACAGTTCAGTTCAAATGCTTGGACACTTACTGCAGTGCAGCATGCAAACATGCAGTACAGTACCTGTCTATATTCCAAACCAGAGGCTCTTAAACTATACCCGGGGACAACCAGCTGTACTACAGTTCCCGTACTTCTGTAAATAAGCATGCTCCCAAGATCACGCCACAAACACCGGCCAAAATATGAATGAATACATTGAATTGAAACGACTATGAATACAAATGACAGCTCCTGCCTAATAATAACCTACCCCCTCCTCTCCCAAAATGCATATTGAGACATCTCAGAGGGGGTCCCTGACTCTGGTTGGAACCATTGTGGTGTGAGTCGCATTTTGCAGTACTGAGTGTGCGTAGTCCTGGTGTGGTACAATGTTATGGGCATTAGAACTGATATATCTGTGTCTCTCCCTCTACCCCCCCTCCCCTCCCCCCCGCCTCTCTGTCTTAACATGGCGCAGTAGGAACCTTCAGAGCCAAGCCGAGTATGAGCCCTCCTTTTTTCCTTGCTCACCCATGAATCATCATAGAGTTCCCTCTCACCGTGGTCCATTTCCTAGATGCTATCCGTACCTATTTATCACTCATATCATTAAATAGACAGTATATATATATATGACATGCTCATTTCGGATTACAGATCATGTAGATAATATAACAATAACAAATGATCTCATTTCATCAATGAATGTTTTCATTCTTGGTGTTCCTGAAAGCACATGACATTTGTGTGCAGTGTCATTGAAACGTTGAAACCTGCCCGCTCTTGCGTCAACCCCGGTCGTTCTGTCTTCCCACCAACAGAGGGCGCCGTGACCCAGAGCCAGGAGCCGTGCGGGCTGGACAGCGTGTGTCTCAACGGGGGCTACACCCCCAACACCTTCACCCTGCACGGCCTGGCGTCCGCGCCTGGCTCCCGGGCGGGTGTGGTGGGCAGCGGCGACATCCTGCGTGAGGTTGCCAACGACGAGGACGAGGACGCCGACGGCGACGGCGACGCCGTCTCCCCATCGCTGCTCGCGCCCCACGGGCCACTGGAGGGCGCCGCAGGCGCACGCAGGAACCTAGCGGACGCGGCGGCGCTGGAGAAGATGATCATCTCGGAGCTGGTGCAGAGCAACCTGCGGCCCGCCGCGCCCGAGCGCCACGGCAGCCTGGCCCGGCCGCCGCCGCCGCCGGCACACGCCGCCACGCTGGCCGCACGCCACGCCCACCTGGCCCAGGAGGGCTGGGCGGCCACCATGCAGCCGCACGCCACACAGCGCCCGACGCTCGACCACGAGCCGCCACCGCAAGGCACCCTGGGACGCCGCGGGCCTCAGGAGCGCCAGCAGGCGGCTCCGCGGGCCCCGCCGGATGTGCAGGCCCGGCCTTACGCCACGCTGAGCCGCGGCCCCGGCACGCTGAGCCGCCACCGGGGGGCGCTGGCGCCGGAGGTGGTGGCGGCGGCGGCAATGACGATGGGGGGCTTGGGGGGTGGAGGAGGGGCAGATAGGGACCGCGAGCGCTACCGGGACAGGCCTCTGCCCCCGCCGCCGCCGCCGCCCCCCCAGGAACCAGAGCCCCTGTACAGAGCCCTGGAGGAGCCCCTGCTGCTCAGGGGGGGCAAGGGGGAGGGCGGGGGGGCGGCAGGGGATGATACCACCACCGCCGCCTTCCTACTGAAGAGGAACGCAGTGGCGGAGGAGTGGAGGGGAGGGGCAGGGGGCGGTGCGGCGAGGGAGGAGCCGCTCTCCTCTTCCTCTCACCAGAAAAGAGGGGAGGAGGAGTGGAGGGGAGGGGTAGGGTGTGGCACAGAGCAGAGGGGGGGCCGGGCGGAGCCGGAGAGGCAGGTGGAGACCTTCATCACCCAGAGGAAGGACCTGACGCTGGATGGGTGGAGAGAGAGGGAGGGCAGGGAGGGGTGGAGGGGAGGGGCAGATAGGGAGAGAGAGAGGGAGAGAGAGCGGGAGAGGGAAAGGGAGAGGGAGAGAGAGAGAGAGAGAGAAAGGGAGAGGGAGAGAGAGAGAGAAAGGGAGAGGGAGAGAGAACGGGAAAGGGAGAGCGAGAAGAAGGAGCGTGCAATGGAGGTGTGGCGCGGTGGGGCGGACCGGGACGAGCCCTTCCTGTTCGATGGCGACGCCCCGGACGTCTGGCGGAGGGGCAAGGAGTCCCTCCGTTACCGCGGCGACACCGAGGACTCTGACGGTTTCACCCTGCCGCTGACCCCCGACCTGGACCTGGACCCGGACCGCTCCCCGCTTTACCCCACCGCTGGGGGGGGGCTCTTCCACCGGGGCTCCCCCCCGGGGCTTCCCCGCGGCCCTGGCAGCCTGTTCGCCTCCCGCCACTCCCCCCAGGGATACGGCCCAACCCCCCCGCGCTTCTACGCCCGCCCCTCCCCGCCGCCCGCCCTCTCCTACCCCGACAGCAGCCCCGACGCCGCCGAGGACCTCAGCTCCCCCACCCCACCCTCCTCCTCCTCTGCAGCCAACGCCGCGCCCCAGAGGCCAGCCCTGGAACTTCCCTACAGCCTGAGCCGCCCCCCGATGGGGCCGCGGCCCAACCACCTGCAGACCTTCTACCAGCCCCCCCCGGTGGCCGCCAATGGCGACGCGGGGCCAGGGGCGGGGGCCGGAGCTGGGGCTGGGGCAGGCTACGGAGGCGGGGCGGGGCCCTCGTGTGACAGCGAGGAGGGACAGATGCAGCGGGTGACCAGCCTGTGACTAGGGCGGTGGTGATGGGGGGGTGGAGGCCAGGGAGGAGGGAGACAAGACGGCGGAGGCGGAGCGGAAACTGAGGGATTATGGATGATGACAGCACGGTCAAAGGCTATGATGATGATGCTGAGGGTGATTAGCGTAGTGGTTCTCACAACCTTTGACCCATAACCCTCATGAGAATTGAGGGGTCGCGACACAAACGCACAAGTTCAGGTATATTCGCGTGCACAATAACAGCACAGTGCTATTAGTATTATTTATTATTAATTATTGGCAATGAAATGCCTGAAGCCAAGATGGTAACAACTACAACATGTAGTTTTAAAGGCCATAATACAAATGGACAGCAACAATTACAAAAAACGTAGTTTTAGTTTTTACTTGCGGCCCAGTGGCCGATCCCCACACTCATATTGAGAACCACTGACTTGGCGCTAACCCACAGCCGAGCACAGTAACACGCGTAAGCTGTTAAGTCGCTTCCATGACGATGAAGACGAGAATGCCTCCTTCCTGCTTCTATCGCTCGATCACCACGAGAACTTTCCCCCCTTTTCACATTTTGTTACTTTTCTAAGACTGTGATCCATTTAATTTAAAAAAACAAAACATCCTCTCCTCTCCACATTACTTTCTCTGCCAGTTACCCACAATCCTCCTGTGTCTTCTCTCCTGTCATTGGTGCTTTCGACGTTCATCAGCTCACCCACCGTCTCTTGAGTTTTTATTGGTTTTATTGGGTGTCGCCACCTCCCCACCACACCTGCACACCCCCCACCCTTCCCCCGTAGCAAACAAACAGTGTCAAAGAAGCACTTGTGTGTTGCCAAATAAGCTCCCTTTCAAAGAACATGTGCATGATGTTATCGTGGCTTTGCGAGGCAACATACTCAAAGTGCTGAAGTGCGTGTGGAATGCATATGTGAGTGCGTGTGTGCGTGCCTGTGTGTACATACTGTACATCCTTCTTATATAATTAACGTATTACAGTGGAGGATTTTATCAATTGATAGTTTCATTATTATCAGTGGGGGCATACATCTCCTTCCCCCATTGCAGAGTTCGAACTCTTGAACCGATCTTGAACGTACCGGTTTCTTTCACATCAAGACCAAAACTAGCTAGCAGTGCCCGCATTGGCCCACGACCACAGACTGTTGGTGATGGAACCTGTTGCTTTGGAGTTTGTCGTGGTAACAGAACTCTATCGGGAACTCCAGAGCCAATCACATGAGCCTCAGAACTTATCTGTGATCCATGTACATAAAGACCCTGAAGTGTTCTAATTGTCTTGTATTGCTATTGAAGTTAAAGTAAATATGTGAAACAAATGTGTCTCTATCTTTCTGCTGGCATGGATGCAGTCCTAGGAATGTATACAGGTTTTACAGCAGTCTATAAGACAAATAATAATTGAATCAATAAACATAAAATGTTCACCTTTTGAAAGAATTTCACATTTTATCTGTCAATAGGTACGAACAAAGTCAAACCTGAATGTTATTGAAGACAAGCTACGTGTCCAGTCTTCCAGTAAAATACTAGGTGTTGGAGATGAGGGGTCTAAGGTTTTTATTTACCAATGAAGGGATGTTGTTGTTTTTTTTGTTTGTTATTTTGTGCCTACTGTACCTTTCTACTAAGACAAAGTTTCAGGTGTGATCATGGATTTTTAATGATTTGGTTTTGAAGTCACTTTCTATAATGCTTTGATATGAAACAGATTTGGGGGGAAATATGACGTCTGTCTTTAATAACCACCAGATTATTACATTGTATAAACGTTGGTAGCACAAAGAGTACTCTAAACACAGTAGTATTAATAACTTCTATATACAATTAATTCATGATGAATCTGTTCAGAGTTTAACAGAGAGTTGACATCAAAAATTGTCCTCCACCAAAGTACATGCATTAAAGATATACACACATCATTCATATTAATGGTACAGTAGTAGTTGCAAAGTGCTATATGTATGTACCTACTTATTATGCACAATTACCCAGCTACAAAATACAAGACATGTACACGTAAAACGTGTTTGTATAAAACGTTATCTTACATTCTAAGGACAGAGTTGTTGTGGTGTAATACACAGTAACGTAGCATAGTCTTTATAGTCTAAATACACTCGACATAGTAGTGGTCTTGTTTAGAGGTGCATAGGTTAAAAATGTTTTGTGATGAAACATTAACTTTTAAGTGCTATATAAGTATTGTAGTTGAGCTTCTGGCTCCAGTGAGGCCAACCGCTAGGACCTGAGACCCCCTCGGAAGTGTACGTTTGCACCTGATACCATACCCACAATGCACTGAATAGGGTCTCCTACTGGGCGTAGACCTCATTCATTTCATTTGGGTTCATTTTGAAACTATTGGAGCAGCCTTCAACCAATTGGCATTGCTACAACTGTTTGTATCGCTTCATCTAGCTTTCCCACCATCTCAAAACACACACTTGACTCCAACGTCATCACACTTAGCCACCCCAACTGGTCACTTATTGATCCACCATCCAGGTGTGCGAACACTAAAGCGAACGCAGTTTCCAGACTACAATCTCAGCGAAAATGTAGTTCAGAGCAATAATGTGGGAGGGAGCCAGGCTAACTGGATGCAAGACCAAAGTAGAAATAAGCTGTAAGGTTGAAAGTAAAAGGAAGGTCACGCCACCAGGGGCATATTGGGGCACCCAAGCATCCTCTGGTGCTGAAAAAATGAATCCACGGCAAAAGTTCAGAAATCTGTTCTTTGAATGGCCACTTGAGGTTGGCTCTACAAGTGAGTCAGTCCCCATATTCTCCTATGTTAAAATGTCCAACTTTACAGCAGAAATAAACATGTTAATAACTGGTATAAAAAACGGTTCCCTGTAGCTACTTTCACCATTCATGACTGTAGGGGGGAGTGAATTCTTATATAACTCATCAGTTGAAACTATATTAAGGACACATTAATACATAATGCATGCTTATTAATATATTTATACCATTATTATGGATAGCCAAGCGTTACAGGCAGGGTCTGGTAATACCAAGGTGAAGACGAGCAGGGCCAGCACATCTTGAGCTTCAATACCGTTCTTCCCGAAAGCCTATGGGTGACGTCACAGAGGGTTTGTCCATTTATTTATAGTCTATGGCTGGAGCCCAGCCTTTGTTAGCAGGTTAATGGTAAGGACTGTACATATGTAAGTATGCAAGACTGTAAGTATGTTTAATAGTAGGAAGGGACTCCCTACAATTAAGCAAATAGTAGATTTACTACTGTGAAAGGCATTTCTGTGTAGCATCTGCCGTATGCTACACAGGCGGTTTCTACAGAAAATATATCTACACAAATTTCTGATCCACGTCCTAGGCTGCAGTTGCATCTTGTGGCCAGACAGTGGTGTCCATTTCACCGGTTACCCTATAACAATGCCAGTGTGGATGAATGAATATGTCTCAAAGGAAGACAACAGTCCTCATGCTCTCCTTCCTTGTATTGCGGAAGAAAATAAAAAAAGGAGGTACAGTATGCAATTTAACTTCACAGGAGATGGTCTGACGTTTTCTAGGTCTCTGTGTCCCCGCCGGGCCACCGTACCTTTGCTGCTGAGTGCTGTGTGTGGGAGCCATGTTGGTCTGTAGGTGTGTATGTCTAGCAGACTGTGTGATGGGCTGACAAGCGGCTGATGTCTGAACAGGGCCTTTTGAACATGGAGGAGATGTGGAATGCCTGGGAATCACACACACATGCACACACACACAAACACAAGTTAAATATGGACTAAAAAATTATACTGTCTACAAATATACATATACTATATGTATATATGCTTTTATCCCAGTCAACATACAGTGAGTATATTTACAATATTAAGGAGAAGGTAGGGGTTAGGCATCTAGCTCCAGGTGCCTTACAGGAAGGCCAACAGTGAGGCTCAAACCCACAACCTATGGCTGGTTTGGCTTCCTGGCTGGAAGCCAAACACCCAGACTACTAGCCCAGTCAGAGACGTTATAGGCCTACAATAGAAGAGACCGGCCACTTAGGGAATTCTAAATCGAACTCTGGGAGAAGTACCAGACACATTACATAAAGGAGACAGGCCACTTAGAGAGTCCTCAATAGAAGTCTATGGGAGAAGTACCGGAGACATTATATAGAGGTGACATGCCACTTAGGAATTTCTGAATGGAACTATATGAGGAGAAGTCCAAATCATCTGCTTTATAACAGTTGTACCATAACCTATTCAGCCAGTAGTGTCTTTGCACCAACACCAGCTGACAGTTATAATAGCATAGCAAGAGTATAACCTGTTTGAAACAGGGTTATTTAAATATTATTTTGTACACACTTTTATTGTCCCGGTGAAAGTCAGGTCTCTCCCCATTCATTTGGTTAGGGTTTTCCTGATAACTCCCCGGAAGAGTTACCAAGATGGCTGCCGAGAGGCCAGACTTGCCTATCATGTCTTTGGTGTCACACACAGGTGAACAATAGGTTAAAGCTACTGACCACCCAGTAGGCAGTGAGGGCTCCCTGGATGTAGCCTGTCAGCACATCTGAGGGGTGGTGTCTGTAGTCTGAGATGCGGGTCAGGCCGGTGTATATGGCCAGCAGAACCAGGAAGGACTGCAGCATGGGCCTCAGAAGCCTGGCTCCGCCCCACGTCAGCCTCGCTTGCAGGTAAAACTGGGTGACAAATCAAACACACCCAGAGTCATTAAACGTTATTTGTTGGTGATTTACTTGCTAACAAATGGATGTAGTAAAGTGGTGATGTTTTATGTTCAAATAAGTGAAATTACTTATTTTATTAAACATTCAAAGTTGAGTTTATACACTCAAAGTACTACAACTACAGGGAACAAAAATTGTTTAGAGAATGAATACTTCATGGCTTAAATTCTGTAACTTATTGATAATATACAGTACTTTCTGTAAAATATGTTTTCACTTTTCCCAACTGGCTTCGGCAAGAATTGATTCAACAACTGGTGCCGCTGGTTCCCAGGTTAGTTCAATCACCTGCCCAGTATTTTTTGAGAGTGCCTGACTTTTTCAAAACAGTGTCAATGGATCGCTCCCCAGACGGTTGTGTGTAACAATAAACCATTTGGTATCATGGCGGACACAATACAAGAGAGCATTGAATGAGTGCTAGCAGGCCAAGCTAGCACACGATACAAAAGAGCATTGAACGAGTGCTAGCAGGCCAAGCTAGCACAAAGTGTTGAACAAAGCTCCCTCTGTCTGTCTCCCACATCACTGCTCAATCGCCCTCTTTCTTCCTCTACTCTTTTATTCTTGTTTCTCGTTTCTTGCTCCACAAGACAATTTCTCTGTGTGGTGCATTTGTAAAAAAGGAAGTAATTGGAAGTGCGTGCATGTGTGCGTGTGCGCGCATGCATGCGTGCATGCGTGTGTGTCTGGGTATAATGAGAGAGTGAGTAAAAAATAGAGAGACAGTGAAACAGACAATAGAATATCTAATAAAAGTATTTATATTAAATATTTACATTTAAATATACACTACCGTTTAAAAGTTTGGGGTCACCAAGCCAATTTCATGTTTTCCATGAAAACTCACACTTTTATTCATCAAATTAGTTGCAAAATGAATAGAAAATATTTCCAGCAACCATTACTCCTGTGTTCTAATGGTACATTGTGTTAGATAATCTTGTTAATAGGCTAATTGATGATTACAAAACCCTTATGCAATTATGTTAGCACAGCTGAATACTGTGGTGCTGATTAGAGAAGCTATAAAACTGACTTCCTTTGAGCTAGGTGAGTATCTGGAGTATCAGCATTTCTGGGTGTCGACTATACTCTTGAAATGGCCAGAAAAGAAAACTTTCTTCTGAATCTCAACAGTCTGTTCTTGTTCTGAGAAATTAAGGCTATTCCATGCGAGAAATTGCCAAGACATTGAAGATTTCCTACAACAGTGTGTACGACTCCCTTCAGAGAACAGCACAAACGGGCTCTAACCAGAATAGAAATAGAAACCAACTAAGCAAGAGGACAAGTACATTAGAGCCTGTAGTTTGAGAAATAGATGCCTCACACAAGAGGATCTGTGAACTGGCAGCTTCATTAAATGGTACCAGCAAAATGTGCCTGACGCCATCTGCCAAGCATGGTGGAGGTAATGTGATGGTGTTGGGCTGCTTTGGTGCTGGTAAAGTGGGAGATTTGTACAACACCATGCCATACCCTGTGCCATACCCAGCGCTTGATTGGAGCCAATTTCCTCTTATAACAGAACAATGACTGAAAGCACACCACCAAACTATGCAAGAGCTATTTAGGGAAGAAGCTGGTATTATGGCTGTAATGGAGTGGCCAACGCAGTCACCAGATTTGGGAGCAGCATGACCATATGGTACAGTAGTGTACGTAAGAAGTGCCCATCAAGCCAATCCAACTTGTGGGAGGTGCTTCAGGAAGCGTGGAGTGACATTTCTTCAGATTACCTCAACAAATTGACTAGAATGCCAAAGGTCTGCAAGGCTGTATTTGCTACAAATGGAGGATTCTTTAATAAAAGCAAAGTTTGAAGGACAAAAATTTTTAAAATAAAAATCAGTATTTCTAACCTTGTCAATGTGTTGACTATATTTTATATTCATTTGCAACTCATTTGTATAGTCTGTAGTGAGACCATAACCTCTTGAAATGAAATGGTATCAATAATTTCACTGACTGGATAGTCTCATTGACTTTCATTCATTTTGTAATTTGCTTCTGATGGCCATGGTGGTGGTTGTGGTATAACTAGCTATAAAGCAGTACATATGAGTATACTCACCGCTAGATACAACATTGTGTACACTGCAAAAGAGGCGTGGCCAGAGAAGAAAGATTTCCTAAAAAAAAAATAGACAAGTAGTAGTAAGAATTTACACACAAACACATTCATACACATGCACACACACACACACACACATATGTCCCATAAACACACACACACAGGGACACACCTGGCCTCGTCCACCAGCCGGTGGTCGTCCTGGCGACAGGCCACGTCGGCGACGTAGCTGCCCGGCGTACAGTTGAGCGAGGCGTATGAGACGCCGCACACTGACAGGAAGTGAGGTCGCAGGCGGCCGGCGCTCAGCTTGGCCATGTTGGTTAGCGACTGGCCCACCAGGCAGCCGAACAGGAAGCAGCCCAGCTCCTGGTACAGCCGGGAGACGTACGCGTTCCGCACGAAGGCCGCGGAGCGCACGCCGCCGAAACGCACCCGGTAGCACTCCCCGAGGCTGATCTGGGGACGACACGCCTTTTCACCTTGCATCCACACAGTGTTTCCTAGCAGTGGGACGTTGGGTTGGAGGGGTTGCAAGACCATCTAAGATCATATTTATTGTTATTTTAATGGACTGCATTTCTATGCCGCTTTTTCTAACCTTCAGGCCACTCAGAGTACAAATGCATGGTTGCCTCACAGTCACCCATTCACACCATTGTCAGCCATGCAAGGCCATCCATCCTGCTAAGAGCTCAGGGAAACTTTGACACTCTGCCAGGAATGTCAAAATAAACAGCCCAGCAAACGTGCAAACAAAAAACACACACACACACCCAAACACACACACACACACACACGCACACACATATTTGTGTGCCTGAAGATGAGCAGACGTAAACTGCAAATATGCTATCACCCAGATATATTTGCTTAAAAAAAACAATCAGAAATACATCGGTTGTCAATCAAGCAGGGATGTGTCCACCCTGTCCTGAGAAGGGGTCACAGCCACATTAACACCTGTGGGGCTTTAATGACACTGATCCTATTGTACATCTTGACTAATCTGACTAATCCTGATTTATCTTCAACTAATCTTCAACTAATCCTTTAACATGTTATTATATTCATGACCCTATCACTTTCAGGAAATTGTAT
>JAODUG010086411.1:0-12299 GCA_027564795.1 Aphredoderus sayanus
GAACATTTAAAAGGAGTATCAATCGTCTGTACCTCTTTGAAAATATTTACGTAAATCATAGTCAAACATAACATTTGAACTGTACTTTTTCTTAAAAAAATTCAAAACATTCTAAAAATTAATATTAATCTAAACTATCTCCAGACAGTAACAGAAATCATCATCATATCATAGCATCATATCTTTCGCGATAAACTCTGTTATTGCTTCTGTAATATCCACATGCCGTTTTGAAGCACGTTCATATGGAGTTATGCTTTCAAACATTTCGGTGAGTGAACCCTGACGAGTGGTATTTGGCTTACTTGACACAATGATGTTTGTGTTTTTAGCCATGCAAATGTCATACATGGCTTTGTGGTGGTACAGGTTAGTAGTGTTGCCTCGTGCACTAGCAATGATAGCAAGACAGGTTTTGCACACCTGATGCTGCGCAGCATCTTCTTTTTAAAGCTGAAAAAGTCCCACACAACTGACGTACTGTTCCTCTTTGACACTAAAGTTTCAACATTGCCAGGTTCTGTCAAGCCTGAGGCCATTGTGCAATAGGTCAAGTAAAGTTAGTGTAGCGTGCGCAATGCTCATAGAACTATAAATATTAACAGAGCATGCGTAGCAAGTCCTCTCCTAACTGTCGCGTGTCACGTGACCAGAGTGTAATCGCAGCCTTTGAGGTTAGAAAATCTTGTTTTATCCTATCGCGATACTATCGCAAATGCAATTAATCATTCAGCCTTATTTTTAATGCAGTGCTGTTTGAGGGATCAAAGGTCACGGGCATTCAATGTTGGTTTTCAGCCTTGCCGCTTACGATCAGACATTTCTCTAGATACTCTGAATCTTTTGATGATATTATGGACCATAGATGATGAAATCCCTAAATTCCTTGCAATTGTACGTTGAGAAACGTTGTTCTTTAACTGTTGGGCTATTTGCTCACGCAGTTGTTCACAAAGTGGTGAACCTCACCCCATCCTTGCATGTGAATGACTGAGCCATTCAGGGATGCTCCTTTCATATCCAAATGTGACACTCACCTGTTTCCAATTAACCTGTTCACCTGTAGAATGTTCCAAACAGGTGTTTTTTGAGCATTCCTCTACTTTCCCAGTCTTTTGTTGCCCCTGTCCCAGCTTTTTTGGAACGTGTTGCAGGCATCAAATTCAAAGTGAGTGAATAGTTGCAACAAACCATACATTTATCAGTTTGAACATTAAATATGTTATATTTGCAAATCATTGTATTATGTTTTATTTATGTTTTACACAACATCCCAACTTCATTGGAATTGGGGTTGTATTACTACAATGTGTGGACGTAAGTACAAAAATACACTGTTACTCCTTAGGCACACACACACACACACACACAAATACAATGACACACTCCCTGTGCAGTACATACATACACCACACATACAAATGATAACGATTTGTTTTCAAGATTACAGCCGTTGGACCTAATATGCTGACCTTGCACTATGTGATGTGACAAGAGACACCTCTGGGGACATTATGTTGGCTTAAAGGGCAGCAAAACCAGGCATTGACTTGTTGATTGGTATTTGACATAAGTTACCCTGTATGAGGTGTGTGTATGTGTGCCCTCTCTCTACCAGACTGGATACCATTGTGGGTCCACCTCAGAGACCCCTCAACAGCCGCGTCAAGACCTTTTCCTCTCCCTCTCTGCACTTATATTATAGCCAGGCCCGGAGGAAACACTCTGCCCAGGGGTTAGTTAGGACTGCCCCCTCCTGCACCACCTGCCTGCCACTCCCTGACTAAAATAATAAACTAATATAACTTGCATTTCTGTAAAGATGTTAAAACCCCATTTAGAGGTTCTCAGGAAGCTGAGGGTGGAAATAATGAAAAGGTTTTAAATGTTAAATGATTAAACTAAAATGGAATATCAGAACGTAGCCATGCTTGTGAGTTCTAACGTTCCTTAAATACCTCATGTAAAATGTATCTGCTAACATACTGTAGCCTACAGTACTAATGACATTAATATATGTATGTACTGTATATTTACTTAATAATATAAGTATACTTAATATACATAGTTAAAATGGTCTACAAAGATATGCCCAGCAATGAAAACATACAGAAGCTCGGGTTACAACACACAAGGGAAGAGTGATGTCACTGCACAGGATGTCATTAATTGTTTGCTGCTGTATTCATGTTTAAAACTCCCAGTATATACAACACCACTGGGAGCCCCACAAGCATGTCTATAACATACAGTAAATGCATGGTCTATCACACCCTGTGATTCATATTTCAGGCAAATTTAGTTGGACATGTTACAAAATATTGAGTGTGCCTTTTAAAACTCCACAACGCAAACAGACATATCATTAATCAGTTAAAGCAGAAGTCCTCAATGAGGTACAATTCAAGCCCCACCCCCCACCACCCCCCTCTCCAATCTTTTCCAGTAATATCAACGAAAGTTGTACTTGTATTTTTCATTATTAATTATTATTATTATTGTTTTTCCATTAAATGTTGTCATATATTTTGGTCACTGGATGGTACTCACATAGAGAGGAGTTTGTAAAAGGAAAATATCCTCCCTGAGGACAGGTTGTACTCCATAGACATACTGGATGTATTTCTGTGCCCCCCATGAAAACTCGCTTTCTTCAGCTTCGCTACTCCACCTTAAAGGGAATTCATCAGAATCAATTGATTTTCCCAATGATGGCAGGAATCATTTGTTGTGATTTCCTTTAAAAATTTGGAAATTTCATTGATGAGGGGTGCTTGTTTATTAATTAGGCTGTTTGCATGTACCTAGGATTCATGAGTGTATTCATGTCTTTAGCATGTGTTGTTTGGCTATGCAGTGTGTGTGTGTGTGTGTGTGTGTGTGTGTGTGTGTGTGTGTGTGTGTGTGTGTGTGCTTGCGTTTGTGTCTGACCAGGTATCTCTCTCCATCCAGTGTTTCTGGGGGGGATAGCTCTGGTCCCAGCCTGAGTTCCAGACCCAGGAACTTGTCCTCTCCTGCCCTGCACTGTTGTTACAGCGCCACCAGGAGGAAGCACTCTGGCCCTGCAGGGTTACTAGTTCATTTCATTTCATTTAATAGTTCAATTTGTGTTAATAATCATGTTGGTTGTACATCAGGGGTAAGAAAATACAGTAAAGCATATACTTACAGACACAATGCAGCATAGAACACATTTTAATTATAATAATACATAGTGTGTGTGTGTGTGTGTGTGTGTGTGTGTGTGTGTGTGTGTGTGTGTGTGTGTGTTTGTGTGTGGAAGCATGGTTATGGTTATGGATTTGTAAATGTTTGGAAATATGTATCCCTGCATGTGGTGATAAGGACCAAATATATCATATGGTTAATGTTCTTGAAGAATCGTTGCATGCTGGGATATTGAGCCTGTAGTTACTAATTAATGAACAAATTCATGCTTTAACCATTACTTCAAATGCTCTAATCATAATGAAAATGACATCTTTTTGAAAGAGTTTAGAAGGGCAGCCTTTCTTTTATTATTTTAGTTTGTTGTTTTGGATTTCAATTGTGACAGTACTGCCCACTCATGCTGTGTTTCCAATTGGGTGTCTGAAGGCACTATACAGTAATGTCATCACATATTGTACCTTTAATGAGAGGAAAGAACTAAATAATTGCTAAATAATTGTAGTAAGCACTCTTGCAATGGCAACTAAGTGATTTGTGCAGTTGCCTAGTAGCGAGTCTTAGGAACATGTTGTGTTTATCTAGTTAACGGATTATTGTGTGTAGTGTGTCACTAACCCTAACATACCTGCTTCCTACTGTCATTATAGGTGTATTTCCTGGTGTGGAAGCCTCATAACAAGACATATTTATACAGGAAATACATTTTAACAATGTGTGTGTGTTTGTGTGCACATGTGCATGCCAGGGTGGATCATATCCTGGGGAAAGGCCAGATTCAGGTGGATAAGAAGTCAAGGGACAAACTGCACTCTGATGGAGACTCCTTGGAAGACATGAGCATGCTGGGAAGAGTGTGTAAGGTAGAGAGACAGGTAGGTGTGTGAGATGTGGGATGGGGGGTGTTGATAAACTATTTAATGTTAATATGAACAGCTTCTTTCTGGGAAAGTTCTAAAGTTTGAAAACCCTCTCCCTCCTCCCAGGTGTCCTCCATAGAGTCTAAGCTGGACTCCCTGCTAGATGTGTACCGCCAGGTCCTGCACAAGGGGCCCACAGGCCTCGGCATCTCCTCCCTGCCATTGTTTGAGCTGGAGAAGAAGCACACCTCCTCATGCCCCCTCCAGAAAGGGGACCCTGGAGGGGGCGAGGGGGGCCCGCGGCCCCTCAGTGCGCGGGCCGGGGGCCTGTGTCTCATTCTGGCCCCGGCCGAAGATGACCTGCCGCTGGACTCAGCGCCCCCCTCCTATCCCACCTCCACCGCCTCTCTCACCCCGTCCCCCCTCCTGCCCCCTGACAGCCCCTACCCCATCCTGGTAGATCACAACAGCTCCCCCAAGAGGACCCCTGCTGCTCCCTCAGCTGTAGGAGGCTTCACCCTCCAGCTGCCCCCTGTGATGCGCTGCTCCCACCCACGTAACCTTGACCACCCGGTCACCACGGCCAGGCTGGGGGCGGAGGAGGATGGGAGGTGCCTGGACCCTGCTGCCCAGGGAAGGGTGCAGCTGCGTGGGAGGAAGCCTGGTGTGACAGATGAAGGAGCCTGGAGGAGGCACCTGAGCCTGGAGGTCGACCCCCTGCTGTTGCTGTCCTCGGGCCCCGACGGAACGCCCTTACACTGGGCAGGGACCCTCGGGAAGTCCCACTCGGCACACAACCTCAGCCGGGGCACGCGCAGCCCCTCCCCCGCCCTGCCTTCCAGCCTTAACAACAGCAGGAGCAGTGACACCAGCGATGACACCGGTGGCCACAGCTTTAGTAACCTGGGCAGCTGGGGCGACACAGAACTCTTCATTGGCGAGTGCAACCTGGAACCAGAACGGCACCTAAACCACCTGTCCCAGGGAGCTGACTTCCTATCTGATGCCTCAGGGGTGGCCAGCATCTCCTCAGACCTCTTGAAGGAGGGGCCCACAAGCAGCCATGTTCCAGCAAAAAACATGGATGGCTCAGAGCTGCTCAATCAGAATCCACATATACAACTAAGATAATTTTCTTAGGAACAATTGCATCCCATCATCTGATACATACACATGAGCACATGTAACTGTACAAAGACCCGCAGCAACAAATGTACGGAGCCCATTTGACCATGACCTGTCACTTGGATTATATTTTCATATAAGTGCTTGTATTCTTCTTGAGATCATTGAGAGGTTGGACAGTCATTAACTTTATTCAGTAGCATTCATTGGTGATGGGAGCAAACATGCTGTTTATTCTGACGGGTTAATACCACTGCATAGCCTTAATGATGATCAAGCATTAGCAGTAAGAATTATTGGATGAGGGCTGGATGGTCAGAATTGCATTAGTACAACAGGTCTATAAAATGTCTGCCCAGTGCCCGATTACAAATGATGGAGAAACTAGTTAATTCTTCATAAAACCAATGTGTAACACACAGGTTTGAGCTCAACAGCTCAAACCTGTTGGCCAAATGCATGCTAACGCCTTAGTCTTCTGCAAGTAGAATTACAGTAGACCTGTTCAAGCATGAAACACTGCATGTCTAAGGAATTTCAGTACTTTGAGAAAATGATTACTTGGGCATGGTAAAGGTATAGTAGCGATTGTAAGCTAATACACTGTTTGTCAAATTCACCAAATATCTCTGTGCAGTCTGAAAGTTTACTTTTCTCTGTGCGTGCTGAAAAAATAATCTGTTACTTCTACACAGCCCCGGCTCCATAAATAGGAACACAAACAAAGGAGTGCAGACCGCACACAACAATATCCTAACTTTCGCAATGCATTTCAAATGTGTGGTGTAGAGCTGAGAGAGGTGTTTTTGTTTTGATTGAGCTCAAATATCAACAAGCTTTCTCCAGAATGACTTACTATACCTTTTAATGTACTCCAGACCTCTAAGGGACGATAAACCTATATACCTTAAATTAAATAATTACTTAGTTAATATATCCCAAATTAACAATATATCCCAATTTGAAAAAAATATGTTTATATAGACAAGTGAAAAAGAAACTAGTGCTCTCTTTACACATACACTAAATAAATAAAAAGGTACACACAGGTTTCCAAAAATCCCAATTTATAACTTGCCTACTTTTACTATAGTTTTTTATATTATATGTCTTTATAAGGCAAATGTATGACAAACCCTTTCTATCTATTGGGTGCTAAATGCACCTGCATAAAGAATGCAATGCTGGATTTACGTTACAGTACCTTTTGCTCCCCATCTGTGTCTTCATATTGCAATGTCCCCAAAATGATTAGCCTGCACGTTTTGAGCTATATGAGGGACAGTGATTTTAAACATCTCTGCTTTTGGTCTGGATATTTATCTGTATGTGATGGGGTGTAGGGAACTTGTTAAACTGTCATTGGCCAATTGCATGCCACTATCTAAAGGGAACTGTAAAGTTTTGTGGTTCTATGCCAGCTAGAAGTTGTTCAAAAAAACTAATGGTAATGTAATCACATTGAATTGACATCCATTGAGGTGTAGCTCCTGGAAGAGACCACTCCCATCAGGGAAGAAGTGTTATCATCATAGAATAAAAGTGATCACTCAACAACTTTGCATTGATTTGCAGTGACCCATCCCACAGGGGACAAGTGGACCCAAACTATGCCAGTGATGACCTCCACAGCCTTACAGAGGCACCAAATCCCCTCAATGTAGGGGCCAATCATTCAGGTTTTCACCCATCTGTACAGTATGTTCTCTTTACACAAGAGAGGCAGAAGTGTATTCAATAGAAATGGTCTTAGTCAAGTCAAATTTTCAAACATGCCTTGAACTTCTCCCAAATTAAATATCCATACATCTTTTAACAGAAACAATATTCACACAAATTACCTTGATGTCTTTTTGTGTAGCAACCACAACATATGCACCAACAGTCTTAATGTATTTTGTAGCATTAATCATGAAATGTCTTGGTTGTATTTTGAATAATAATAATAATAATAATAATAATAATAATAATAATAATAACTGAATTAGTTAGACAGATTCCATTCTGTAAAATCTAACATATTTTGATATTCTTACGTATGACAATTGGACATTGATTTTGCACCAGACCGTATTCTTCTGCTTGTATGATAAAATACGTTATATTGTCACTGTATAATCATTGAAATTATTCCATTATTTTTGCATTCTATAAATGAATGGCACCTGTCTCGAATTTTGTTCCACATCTAGCCTACTGTAGTATAGCATATGTTATGATAAAATAAAATATTTTATTATTTCAATTGTTCTCTACAGAATGTTAAAAGGCCTTATAATGTAAAGGTAGTAATGCAATAGCCAATATGATTCACCACCTCATTAAGCACTCACGCTTTTGTTTATCTGGTGTTTAGGTGTCACATTTTGGACATGACAAAAGTAGCCTATTTGCTATTTTACAACAGTTAGTTGGCTATTGATAGTTATGTTTTCAGACAGTTTAAACAGTTAGACCTGTAGCCTATTGCTATGTTACAACGCAACGTGTAGTCAGTACAGCTACTACTGGTCGCTTCACCGGACATTGAAGATGGGTCAACGTAGGCTAACGTTAATTGAGTTTACTATTTTACCCAGAGTTCACCTCTCCGACTAACAGGTGGATGAGATGTCGGATTGGGAGGACGAGTACGATGGGGAAGGCGTCTATATGCAAAAACCTTCTGCAAAATCACCAACTGAGTGCAATGTGGGCTTCGATAGAAAATGTGGCGTCAGGTTTGGGGGACCAAGGGGGCCTAGTCCTGGGTACAGGAACAGGGGATGCGGCCATAGCGACGGATACAGATTTACTGTTACAGACCGCCCTTCCTACCCGAACCGCGGATCTGGCTTCGACAATGCTAGCGCTGATTCACATGCTTTAACTTTTTCCCTAGAAAATGCCTCAATTGGAAGAGTTATAGGTTGGTTTTTAGCTGTCCTATTTTCCAACACTTGTTTGGCATTTAAAAATATTGTATCCACTGGATCCAATGCTACGTTTCCGTTGTTTGTTTTTTTTAAATCTTCCAACAACGCCAACAGGTCGCGGTGGATCCAAAATTCGCGAACTCGAAGAAACCACCGGTGCAAGAATCAAGGCAAGTTGACATGTTTAATTAAATTGACGTTGAATTAAGTGCAACAATGAGGGGTAACCCTTCATTGTATAAATTAATTTACTGAAATCCCTCTGCGCTGATTATTAAAAACAAAATTCTTGAGTAAGTACAGTAGCATTCAACTCTAGTAGCCTGCGGCACGGAGTCTGGACCACGTGAAATTGTGCTGTTGGAGTGCTATCAGGAATTCAATGAAAAACGAATATCTTTATTTTGAATATAGTTATATCATGTGTTTTGGAGATGTATGGTACAGGGCCTTTCAAAGTAGACATGTTCTGGCTAAAATGAGAATCAAGATTTTCATGCTTGGAATTGAGATCACGATTATATATATATATATATTAGTTTGTTGTACTAATTGAAGTGGAAGAGTAACCCAGCAAACATGCCTGACAGCCTGCTGTGGGCTCCAATGCCGGCAGGAAGTGTAGGGCCCACCTTGGGGCCCCCACTGGGCTGCCCATAGTGGGCCTACTGTGGGCAGTCCCACACTAAGCCGTATGGACCCCGTTATGGGGTTTGAGAAGTTTTGAAAAATGAATTCTTAAAATATCCAGAATCCTGTACCTGTATGGCTACTGAGAAACGATATGCATAACCCTTTAAAAACCTCTCGTTTCCCTGTAAATAAATAGAATACTGACAAGCAATGGGAAACCTATAATTATGTAACATAACAATATACTTATAAGTGAAATGAATACTAAAACCTAAATATTAAAAAACATACATAACCACTCAACCAAAAATCTTCTAGAACTGAAAGAGACCCAGTTCAGTGGAAAAGTCCATGCTCACTCCAAAATGGTCAGTGTCTTTTTCAGTTCTTTAGGATACTGGATTCCAAACAAAAATACATACAGGAAGGGGCCCAATGCCACTGAGATGTCCTCGCTCTCTTCTGTGATCTACTGACCATCCCATGTTGACACAATGTGGTTTTACTGCAGCCTTTAAAGCTCCATCTTCAGTGTGAGATGCCAGGGGTGCTGGTCTAGCAGGTGCTGGGAGTATGGCCCTGGTGGAAAGGGGATAATTACTGCTCGAATACATTTGCCATTAACTTGGAATTAATATAATTATTAGATTTGTATAATTTGTGTAGACCAGCAAACGAAACAAATGCTTGCATTTGAAATAATTGTATAGCATAACAAAATGTGCAAGAAGTGCTTTGATTATCTAGATTATAACTGTTAATAGCTCACATTAACTTCAAACAGCAACCATGGCTCTTCCTTGAACAGTGCAGGCAAAAGCACAATGGCTGCATGCTTCCAACCGCAGGCCTTAATACAAATTAACATAATTAATTGAACACAATATGCTGTACTCTTTTACATTTTTCAACCTTTATTACTGTGTTAGACAGATATGTCGAGTTGGGTGTGCTTTGGGCCCACACGGGCCCCATAGTGTGGGCTGCCCACGGTGGGCCACTGGTTACTGCCCGCTGTGGCCCCATGTGGGCCCCAAAGAGGCATGTTTGCTGGGATGTATGCAGGAAGGAAGACTGGTAGGATCTCTACAGGTAACTAGGGAGTCAATTGTTGGTATGTAAAAAATCTAAGCAGTGCAGTTTAAATTTAGGCAGTTAACTTTTTTATACCATCCTCAGTCATCAATTGAGCCTGCACTTCTTCAGGGGAGCTGTGTGAGAATGTGTTGGTCGGCATCAATTGTTTAGTCTCTCAGATCCCAAAGGCGCTTATATTAAGATGAAGGAAAAGTAGAAAATATATAGGTCACAAAGAATTACGTAGGCAAATAACACAATCCTACTTATTTTACTGTACTATTAGCCTGAGCATCCACTGTGTCTGAAATCAATAAAATTATATGACTAAGACATTAATAAAATCAATAACTAACAGCAGTCAACGTCTGACAACCTTTAGCAGGTACAGTAGTAGTAACACTAACTAGTGTTTTTGCTAAAACTTAAACAAATAATGTAATGGCACTTCACTTTGAACTGCAGTAAACTATAAAAAATAGGAAATATGAAACTCCCTTTACTGTACTGGTACCATATGGTACAGCACTGCACTAGTAATACTGGTGCCAGTAGCAGCGAACAGAAATGACATTTAAAATTCCTTGCGTGTTTGCACGATTTTGCAGTCTCCACTACGAAAACGGTACATTAAAAGCCTCTGTTGGTTAGCTTCGGTTTTATTTGCGAGGCAAACCGTAAAAAAAATAAAATAAAGCTGCTCTCTAAAATACGTGCTGGCTACTGTAACATCAAACGGACAGAAAGCACTCACAGAAAAACTGTTAGTTCACTGTCTGTCGTGTGTGTGTGGTATTTGAGTTTGTTTTTTGGCATTACTGTACTGGTACTGAACTACTGTACACGGTAACTAGTTCCGTACTGTAGTGTACTGTACCAGTAACTCTTGCTCACATATCGCACTGTAAGTTCCCCTTGGCCCTGACAAGCAAATAACGTTAATAGCATATTTATATTGCCGATAACAATACAGTAAGAAACACTCACTTCAAAAACATAATCCGTTTCCACTTTTTCTCGGCTCCCGGATGACGAATCCAGTGACACGATTGTAACAACTTTAAGGACCGCTTGTGCACTGGCAGCGCACGTGCCCCATGGTGACAGCGACACCTACAGGTTTGATTTTTCAGGGGACAGTCTCCTGTAGGCTCAATTTATATGGCTAGTGGCGTATAGGTGCTCTGGTCAAAAGACGTTCCAGGCTATTATCAAAAACACATTTAGGCCCATTTATTACACTACTGTGTGGAACAAGCTTTCATTTTGATTTATAGTAAAATTAAGTAGGACAGCTAAGCCTAATAAGAGGGTATACTACAGTCCAAGAGTTCAAGTTACAGTACAACTTAAATTAAATTGTTGTTTTATGATTTCAAGAGATAAGAGATATCTATCTATAAATAAAGCTTCTCCAAAATATAGTGTGAACAATATCTGTTCAGACTTATGAATATGTACAATAGTAGACTGCATAGTGCTAAATTAGTGTTAACAAGTAAAAGTAGTAGTGAGTTCATGTTTTGTTTGTTTGATGTCTTGGAGGTGTTGTCTGGCATCTCACATTTTGCAATGACTCTGTTACTTTGTATAGGAATTGCAATTGGGTGTTACAATGGGGTGTCCCATGTCAGCTAAACCAACATGAGTACAATTGTAACAAATGTAGGCTTATGGCTTGTCTTTACACACTTAACTATGGAACATATAAACAAACAATTTTTGATTTTGAGTTAATACACGTAAAATAAACCATCCAGAAATGACAATGTAGTTTTTGTCTGTTAATAAACAAGGTGTTACAACTGTAGCTGTTACTATTTAACTATTAACACTGGCCTCAAAGTGCAAAACTCCTATGGGACCCCACATGGGTTAACCCCAAGTGGGCCCACGAGGGCCTTGCTTTGGGCAAGCCCACAGTGGGTTGCCCACAAAATAGCGTCATTGGTGCCTGAAAGGGCAAAAAGGCTGTGGGCCCTTCATGGGCTAACCGACAGTGGGCCTATGTGGTCTTACTGTGTGCAAGCCCTATTGTGGGCTTGCCCACAGTAAGCCCACATAGGGCCCTCCAAGGGAAGAACCTGTGCGGGCCCCCCATGGACTAACACAAGGGGCCCATGTGGGCTAACTATGGGCAAGACCACAGTGGGGGCCCGAAAGGCAAAACTGCTGTGGGCCCTGCATGGGTTAACCCACAGGGGGCCCGAAAGGCAAAACTGCTGTGGGCCCTGCATGGGTTAACCCACAGGGGGCCCTGTGGGTTACTGTGGGCAGGCCTAATTGTGGGCTACCATTACTCACCTATGAAGACTCGTAGCGAAGATACAAAGTGACAAACTTTAACTATTTATGAGAACAACTATAATAACGGTGACACATTATTGCCTATACAGTACGTTACGTTGGCATGTCAATTGAAAGCACACCTGAATTGAACCAATTGTCAGGCGCAGCAGGTAGAGGATAGGGGACCCAAAAGCAGACCAGAGGAAACGTTGTCTGAGGCTTTCAGAGATTT
>JAODUG010086422.1:0-12299 GCA_027564795.1 Aphredoderus sayanus
CATTAAGACACTTCCTCTCAGTCCCTCTCTCTCTGTCTCTCTCTCTCTCCCTCTCACACACAGGCACACACACACACTCTCTCTCTCTCTCTCTCTCTCTCTCTCTCTCCCTTTTTTTTTTTAAACAAACAGTTTTTGAGTTTTTGATTGTATTGTCTTTTGTTTTCCAAATTGTAATATAACATTGTTTTACTTACTGTACTTACTTAGTTACGTACTTACTTATTTATTACTTAATTCTTTACTTATTTTTGACGGTTGTGGCCATACAGGGCAGCTGGTTTAGGGCATTAGTATTTTTTATCATGGGTAAGCTTATATGTGAAAACAAAAACATAACCAAACCCAATGTAAAAGTAATTATATAGAAATGTACCTTTAAAGCAAGATAGGATAAAAGGAAGATTAGCGACCACTCATATGAAACAGCACTTGTTTTAAAAGCTGTCATTCTTATTTAAGTCAGACCATTGACTAAGCAGAAATGTATTAGAACATAGAGCAGTATACGATTTAACAACTTTGGCAGAATGGCTCAGTTCGGGAAGCTTCTCACCATATGGCACTGTAGGTATGGGAGTATCTAACAATGGCTTTAATCGCCCTGAAGTTACTTGTGTAGCTTTGCTCATGATGGTGACGAAGCAATGTCTGTTGCTATAGTTAATCTGTACTAGTAGCCTATATTTCTCACCACCACTAAGAAGTAATCTTGCAGTATATCCACATTTGACAGTAATGTGGTTTGTGTTTTTCTCAGGAGTTAGATGGCATGGTTTTGGGGAGGAGGAACACAGATCAGGAGAAGCACAGCCTAACAGAAAGGCTTGAGGCCAGCAGGCGAGTGATAGAGGCAGCTGGTCAGGAAACACGGTGTTTGGAGAAACAGGTTGAAGAACTTGAAAGAAAGGTGCGGACAAGTCAGGGAGAGGCCCAGGCAGTGCGACAACAACATCACGCCTTCCTGGAGAAGGTGGCTGCTCTGCTGCAAGGGGATTCTGAGAACGCCATCCCGCCAACAGACAGTGACATTCTACATAAACTGGACACACTACGCAACATGGAAGAAAGTGCTAAAATGGTAATGGTTATACTGTATAATATAGTGTATGGTCATAGTGTATTATTATTATATACAGTACGTTGTAAGTGTATGATCTAGTGTATTATTATGCAAGTATTTAATAACATACTGTTTTAAGGTATTTCCACATCCATTATTCCTGAACTAGAGTGAGACACCAACATGTGCACACAATGCACATATGGTATAACCGCATGCACATCCCTGATGCTCCAGTGTTTATGTGTTAATATAAGGAGAACTGTTGTTTCTCCTATCATCCCACCTGGGCAATTTGTACACAACCGCTTCACCCACAGATTGGTCAACTGGATAGAAAAGGTTGTACATTTTAACATTACAGCTGTTAGGGGATTAAAATGAAAGATATAAACGGATCCCCTGATAACTCCATGATCTATCATACAGTATCACACAAATATTACAGCTAATGTACGTTCTCAAGAGATGTGAGAACAAGGGTAGGCCTATAATATAATGGATGGGAAAATATCCCTTAAATCTCTACTGATGTAATAATGTCTGCTGTAAAACCAAGATTATTATCTCTACTGCAACCTGGGAGGTTTGGTTTGGGAATTAGACCCTTAGTGGTTCTGCCTTGTGTGACTGTGTGTGCAGATGATGGACGTGAGACTGTCACAGGTCTCAGGGGAGCTGAGCAGGCAGACGGAGCTCCATGAGAGTGCACTGCAGAGGGCCCAGCTAGCCGAGCAACAGGTGCAGGACCTGAGAGAGAGACTGGCGGGCCTGGAGAGTGAGCTGAGGACCGCAGACATGCACCATGAGGGCCTGAGTCACAGCAAGCAGCATGTGAGCACGTCAGAGGGATTATAATACAGGGACTCTGTATAGTATGTGAGCTTGTCAGGGGCATTATAATACATGAGCTCTCAGGACGTGAGCAGTATCAGGGGCATTATAATAAAGGGGCTCTCAATGTGCTTAAAGGGGGTAGATTGGTAGATTCTGTAGATTGTTTAGTGTTTCAAGTCTTTTTTTATTATTTCTAATTTTGTTTCTCTTTAGTTGCTTTATTATTGATAATCTTAAACAAAATGATATTAACTATTATGCTATATTGTAAAAAGTAAGGCACATAAATCATTTTTAGGGATCACAGAACCTCACGAAACTCCACACACTTTAATCGTTAATTGGTGGACTGCAATTGTTTATCTTTTAACAAACGGAGGTTGTGTTTTTACTGCTGCTATATTTTACTTTCCTTTGAGTAATTACTCTTTCCGCAGTATGAAGAGTTTCTGGGACAGCTTTCAGAGAAAATGAAGGTTGACAGTATCGATGTGGACCTAGACGTCCACATGAGGCTGGAACTGCTCTTATCACGAGCTGAACAACTTGTCAAACAAGAAGGGTCAGCACTGGTGGAGAGCAAAGCCCAGGTCTATAGCCTAAAGCGAAAGGTAACTCATTGGATGTGTGATTTACATTACTCATTATTCAAGGTATTTAGTGGAAACTAAAGTGGACTCATAACCACAGTCTGTACAGTGATATACCATTTCATTCATGTTGTAATAACACATACTGTAAAAGACATTGTAATTTCTGCTCGATGACGGAATCACAAAAAGACCAAGCCTTGAATAGTGACACCTACGTCTGCTCACAACAGCTTAAGCTGCAGACTGAGCGTCTGGAGAGCAGGGAGCTCCACACACAGCTCCTAAGGAAGAAGGTTTCAGATATGGAGGAAGAGAAGAGGGGTCGTTCTGCATTGGCCTTGGAGCGGGAGGACGCCCAGCTGCAGCTCAGGAGGCTGCAGAAGAAGCTGGAACGCTTCCAGAAGGAGCTGAGCACCACCAAGCTGTGTAACGCAGAGCTGAAGGCCCAGCTCTGCCACACCAACGAGCTCAAGGTAGTAGGCAGAATGGCCCGGACCCACATTCCATCCAGAGGCAGAGTCGCATGAAAGTTGTGTGATTGTGTGTGTATGTGTACGTTTTTACTTGTCGGTTTTGTAAAAGGTATAGTCAGTCATTCCGGAGAAAGCTTGTTGATATTTTTTACCCAATACAAAAACACCTCGCCCTTCAATTCCATAGGGTTCTCGCTCAGAAGCTCCTCCCCACACATTGGAAATGCACTGCGAAGGCTATAGGATATTGTTGTTGTGTGCAGTCTGCACCGCTTTGTTTGTTACAACCCCGGTTCTCTGATAACAGTATCTGACCATGCAGTACACCCCATAGGGAGATACAGAGTGAATGTTTGAAAGAGACCGTTAGGTTACTTGCGTAACCCCAGTTCTCTGATAACATGAGTGAGGTATCTCACTATGGGGCGCACCGCATGGTCAGATACCTTGTGAATGTCTCAAAGAGAACACTGGATTCTTTTTTCAGCACGCACACAGAACAAGCATCTAGTAAACCGGGAGTAGACATATGTTGAATTTGAACCAAAGTGTATTAGCTTACGACCGCTGACTGTACCTTAATGTTGATTGGTTTTGTTTATATTTAGCTTCTGTAATCTACGCATTTATGCAGCAGTAGGCAAAAGGAGCAATCAGATAAAGCCATGTCTTAGGTTAGCCTAACCTGGTGTAAAGTTGACAGTCCATACAACAAGTACATGGGTGTCCTACTATGTCTGACCTGCTAAGCTGAAAGTCATGGCTCAGAGCCAGGGCATGCAGGAGCAGAGCAGGAGGCTGGGAGAGATGGAGGTGGGCAAGGCCGAGGTGGAGAGGACACTGGGCACTCTGACCTCTGAGCTCCACAGTCATGAGAGAAAGGCCAGGGAAAACCTGCAGGAAGTCACAGCCCTCAGACAGAGCCTAGCTCAGCTCTCTGAGAAGGAGAGAGAGGTGAGAGATGGACCTACATATTGGGTGTCTTTATATAGTGTGCTACGGACCAAAATACTATTTTAGAATGTATTACCTTTTACCTAATGTTGTCCGATAAAGGGATAAACATGAACAAATAAACAGCTAAATCAAATGAATCAATGATTACTGTAATTGTTCTTTGGATTCAAATACTTGATAATTATACTATAGTAGAAAGCTAAAGTTAAATGTCTACATTTCTCTCCTGTGTTCAGCTGGTGGACTTTCGGTTGGTGGTTTCCAACATGCTAGGTCTGGATGTTACAGCTCTGTCTCTTCCAAATTCTGAAATCATCAAGACCCTAGAGAGCCTGCTTCTCCCACACCTCCATCACCACCACCTCCATCACCAACACGCTCTCCCCTGGATCTGTCCTGCCCACCAGAACCCTCATGTCCCCGAGTTCCAGGACCTCCCTGACAGCTCCTCTATTGATCTCTCAACCTCCGGATATGCCAGCCATGTCAGTGAGACCTAAATGGTCATTTTAAGTTTTATTTTAAATATCTATATTATACATAGTGTTCTCCAAGTGTGCACTTTATATCTAAATGGTTATATTATGAGCCAAATCTAAATGTCTACTGTACTTGGCCTACCTACCTGAGTTTTATAGACTACTAGACTAAAGAATTGAACTTTCAAAGCACTTTGTAAACTCTTAAAAGGAGCTCAATCGATAACATATTAGGAATGTTTTATATAAAAGCATTGTTAATCATACACCAAAACATAGAAACTATTAGAAAGGTTAACAGCTTATTAACTAGATTACAATGGCGGTCTGAAGGCTCCCCGTGACTCAACACCAGATCACTGACTGCTCCTTCATGATTTTAGCTGTTTAGTTTTTTCATTGTTCATCTGCTTCACTTTTCCAGATGCTTTTAAGAAGAGCCACCTTTCTACTATAAACTGCTCTACTTATTGCTGTTGATTAAAATTACAAAAAGTATAGCAGAACAAATAAAGACACATAATCAAAATTATTTGGCATTCATTGTTTCTGATAATACATTATTTATATTCATTTTTAGCATCATATACAGTTATATATTTGATAACTAACTGACAGAGCCATACAAAATATACAGTCATTTAAACTTCATCATATTCATCATAAGCATTAATTAATATTTAAGAATGTTAAAAAAATACAATAAAATGCGTCCAGTACTGTTGATTTGTAAGCTCTTAAAATGTTCTTAGTGAATGGTTTCCTATGATGTACAACACAACTTTTAAACGCGTCATCAGTAATTTACAATACAAATCAACTAAATCCATCACTGACACAGTAGGATATACTGAATAAAAGCAAAAACCACATGCCAAAATACAAGTAAAAAAATAACTGTAATATACTGTATCTTAAATGTTATTTTACAAAATTCGAATTTTAACAAGCCAAGTCACGTTAGAATTTCAGCATTTAACAACTACGTTGTTGTGTTAAATGAAAACACTACACACACACACGCACACACGCACACACACACACAAAGTTATTTCGTTCAACTGATCATCTGGGGCCAAAAATATGTTCTGGTTATTATGTTGTAAGTCGCTTCTAATTTGACACGGGCACACACAGAATGACACAGTAGGAGAGGGATATCTCCAGCCAGCAGCTCCAAGTCAGCACTGCCAACATGCCTACAAGCTGTCAAACCGACAACATTTGGAGACCACTCCCCCATGACAGCGCCACACAGCTGGGTCGCCCATAGCGACTCACACTGGAGGAGGTCCGTTGGTGTAGCTGAGCATGGGATAGAAGGAATGGGCAAAGTTGTTGGACTGGGCACAGGTGTAGTCCTCCTCCGACATGGGCAGCAGACAGGCCAAGCCCAGCAGCAGCAGCAGGAACAGCTGGATGGGCAGCGCCACCCACAGGACGCGGCGCAGGAACCACCAGCGGCGGTGCGCTGGCGTCTCAGAACGGGAGGAAGCGTACCCAGCGTCGCTGGGAGACCTGTTCCCCAGAAACACAGCACCCACATGTTGAGCTGCCGGGTCGATGGGAGGTCACACTCATCACATTCAAGTTAGCTTGTTATTCCCTGTTGGCTTGGCTCACAAAGATAAACACTAAACTCACTGCAAATGGAGCAATTTACCTTTGTCTGATTCAATAAACTCTATTCACAAATTAACCTCGACTGACTGTGTCATATTCTATCTTAGTCTTTTCATGTTCTATCGAGGACTGCATTTCAATCCAAATAAGATTAGAGATGTGCTTAAACAGGACTTAATTGCCAATGATGATGTCCGCCTAAAAGCAATGTTTGGACAGACATTGGTGATCTACACACTGGCTGAGCAGGTTGAAACACATTTACAAGCCACAAAGCTGTTTCCTCGTTGCCTACATACTGTGCATTTCTTCATCACAGAACAGATACATGTATGAGCGTTTGTTCCTCTGCAAATAATGTTAGGGAAAATGACAAAAGGCATGCTGCAAGTTGCGTTAAAAATGCTCTTAAGTGTTGACATGTCCTGTTGAAAAACACAAAGCAAGCAGATTGTATGACAAGCTAAGCTTTTTTAATAGCATTAATATTCACCATCTGAATGCACCACCACCCTTAATTAATAAAAATGTATTAAAAAATGTTTTGTAGAGACCCAGATGTTAGAAACATTTGATTTGACTTGTTAATACATAACTTGTGATAACAGTTGTGTCTGCTGTTAAGATCCCTGCCTTTACTAAAAGTACCCCTTACCACGTCACAAATGAAGACCTGAGAGGCAAGACTCACAGATGGCAGTTTGAGGGGGAAGATGGTGGATAGTAAGTGAAATAGTGGAAGAGAGCAGAGACAAAGATAAGACCAAGAGGAGGAGATACAGTATGACACGCAAGAGAGAAACTGCAGCCTTTGCATTGTTCATTGCAGACATTTACTGGCTCGGCATTTTCAGAGAAAAAGGTGCGCCATAGTGATAGCAAGGGAGCGTTAGCTATAGAGAGTTATACTGTATATAGGTAACTCCCTTTGGTTAGCGTTATTATTAAGCAGCCGGGGACAGCAGCAGAGGTCTTCCTCTGTTCCCTATCAAACCGTTTGTTCGAGCTGCCGCTCAGCTCATCGCGCTGTCTACACAACGTGTCTAGACTCAGACAAGATAATGGAAGTCATTGTGCATGAGCAGATCATCTACAACCAGTGTTGTAGACTGAGACCGGGCCGCGATACTCTTGCGCACTGTCGTCTGAACATGAGTGGGGCCTCCAAGTGCATCATGGGCCATGAGTTCCATTATCTCCCGGGTGTTCTAGAAGCCAACAGAAAGGTACCTGTGGTGTGGACTGCTCACAGAGGGTCCAGGCTGTGACAGACTACATTTGCCCCGTTGCTGTTTGCAATGAACAGAGGGGTAAAAGAAAGAAAGTATGTTTAGGTCCAGGCAAACAAACACAAAAGCTACCGATGAAGGAAATTCCCAAAAGAATGAAAGAGCAGCAACAAAACCATATGTGAAAGTGATACGATAGTAACCCATTAGAAACTAATGAGGAATCTGGCCTTCCAAGGCAGTCCGAATGGTTTGGCCTACAATGGAATTCAATTGGAGACAAACCAAATTATTCTATAAAGTCAATAAATATGCCATGGAATGCCCACCCGATGTGGGCATTCCATGGAAACAAACATTAACAGCATGCACATCTTAATAGCATTATCATGCTTATTTGGATTGATCAAGCAAAAATCAAAGTTTCCTTCTGAAAGATAAATCATAAAATAATAAAACTCCCATAGTTGCGACTTTACCCCGAGAATAACAAAATAATAGTTTCTTCCTCAACAGACAGTATTCCTCATGATAAACACGGCAGGGATTTGGATTGGTAGTCAGAACAGGGAAACTCCACTGGGAGTTGTGGCAGAAATCTTCATTAAAAGGAAATACTGGGCGATGTCTAAGGCTGAACTAGAAATAGAACAAGACACAAAGAGTATCAGATACAGGAGGTGAGAAGAAATACATGTGGGAAAAGAAAGGGTTCTTCCAGGATTTCTCTCTGAGTTCAGTGACATGCAGGAAGAGGCTGGGAACAGAGTGAGCGTTCAGGGAGGAGTTGTGGAGGGAGTGGTGGTGTGAGACAAGACCTCAGCATGACCGGGGTGGACGGGGGCCTTTAACTGGGCCACAGGGGCACACCGGGGACCAGCTAGCTACCAGCTAGCTAGCAGCCAGCTAGCAGCTAGCTCGGTGTGGCGTATCAAACACATCAGTGTGTGTACAGGGAGGAGCGCTAGCGCTAACTTTACCGATCGCCTGCGGCTCGGCGTGCTCCTTCCTGACACGGGGCTGAGGGAACCAGATGTGTCCAGGTCATCAGCAGAAGACCAGGAAGACAGGTCCTGGGAGGGAGAGGGGAGAGAGAGAGAGAGAGAGCGCACACGAGAGAGAACACCCACAAGAGAGGGAGAGAACACACAGGAGAGAGGACACACAAGAGACAGAGAGAGAGAGTTTCCGGACCATTCAAAATCGTTTGTGGTAGAGGCAGGTCAAATTAGGCTTTTAGCAGCCTGCTGGACAACCTTCCACCTACCTTAATGACAATCATACATCATCACCTAACACAGCTGCTACTCACACAGGGCTCCCCACACTAATGCAGCAGAGTGACACTGCAGGACATGACCCACACAACAGGAGCAACACCACAGACAGCACAGCAGACCCACTCCAGCACCTGCTGACTGCTGGTGAGGTCCAGGACCAGGACAGGAGCCACACCACAGACAGTAGAGCAGACAGACTAGTACCTGCTGACTGCTGGTGAGGTCCAGGATCTTGGCCAGCTCCCGCAGGTCTCGCGTCACCTCCTTCAGCAGGAGCTTGAGGCGGTTCCCAATGACGTGAACCTTCTCCTTGGCCTCCAGACAGTCGCTGCCCTGGGAGTTGACCAGCAGCTGCAGGGACATGTCTTGCAGGGACGCTACCTTCAGCTGGGAGTCCAGGAGCTCCCGACGGATTTGCTTTGGGGATCACACAGGTTGGGCATTGGGTTTTAATGATATGTCTACAGTAAAAGGATTAACTGTTGTTCAACGCTATAAACGATATAATTGAATGTTAAAGTAGCAATGTATTTTATCCCCAGCCTCAGTAAACCCAGCAACCTAACAGGAGACATGGTTGAACCGGCCCATATGACTGTTTAAGTGGCAGGAAATGCAGATGCAGAGAAATATATCATTAGGAAGAGCTCTCAAGCCCCACTGACAACGGTCTGTTGAAGGTAAAAAATATATACTGTGATTAGAGTAGAGTAGAGTAGAGCTGCAAATCTTGCCCAGAGAGGCCACCATAATAAGCCAAGTTATTATACACAGTCAAACCCTGAGGAGCTCAGTACTCATATGAGCATACCGTGAGTGTTTTGTGGTGCTCTTGAAGGGTGTCGCTGTCCTGGACGGGATCAATGGGAAGCACCTCATTCCTCCGGCGGTCAATGTTCTCAAGCCACAGGAGCAGACCATGGCTGGTCTCATGGAAGTCCTGTTGACAGACACACGCATCAGGAACATCTGTTTGGAGGTTACGTCACTGTTGGACATTACTGGATTTACATGTATGTTTTAAGTATGTATTATTTAGTGTTGTGCTTTTTATTTAGTTTTTCACTGAACTGCACTGTTTGCACTGAAGTGCATTGTTTTTATGTATGTACTCTATGGAACATTATCAATGATCAATTATGTAGGGTTATATCGTAAACAGCATATTAATCCCATGAGGAATACAATAGTTGCATACTGTTCCTGCAGGTTTGTCCAATACATCGTCCTGTCTATTCAGTCTCTACAGTGTAGGTAGTCCACCTACATGACACTGCATGAGAGCTTCCTGCAGTGAGGACCTCCAGTCCTCCAGCGAGCTGCCCAGCTTGTCCCAGTGGCTGTTCATGTCTTTGAGCCTGGCCTGCAGCTCCCTGGACGCCTCCGTGTCCGGCTGTGTGAACTCAGCGCTGCACAGGTTGATGGACATCACGATGGGCTTGCGCTTGTCAACAGACTTCTGCAGCTCCTGTAAGGCAAGAACAGTGAGGTTATACAACTGTTGCTCTCCTTAACACTGCTGTTGTCCTCCGGGGCAAACTGACCCAACGCACTACCTCTTTGTGGCAGATAGAGGGCGCCAATCCTACAGCTACAGCTTACACAGACATATGATGTGCACTGCTGGCACAACAAGGTGTGTGTTTGAAACCGAGGACGACAGGAGGGTTAAAAGGCACAAAAAAACTAACAAATACATAAATAAATAATCAATGAATAAATAAATAAACCCAGCAGTGACAATAAAGAGAACAACACAATCAGATGGCGCCATCTTCTGGCATTACAATCGTTTGAAACAGGAGGGCGACAGGAGGGTTAATCTACAGCGTCCCCTCGGCAAGTGAATCTCTACCTTCAGCTTCTTGATGCGCAGCCCCATGGTGTGGATGTCGGTGCTGTGGAGGTCCAGCCTCCTCTGCTGCTCCAGCTCCTCCCCGGTCTGGCCCAGCCACGCCCACACGCTGCTCAGGTCCGAGTTCAGCTGCTGCCACTGCTGCTGGTTCTGCTTGGTGCGCAGCTCTTTGCTGAGGTCCTGGGCCTGCAGCAGCTCCCAGCGCTCGATCACCCCTGGGGAGTGGAGAAGGTCAGGGGGAGCGCTGGGCCAACTCTGGCGCTAACCAACACACCAGCGGGAGCGCCTACCTGATGTCTGGGACTCGGAGCTGCTGGGGTCAGCCAGGCCGGACACAGTGGCCTCCTCTTCCTTCAGCTCAAAGCCAATCCTCTTCACGGTGTCTATGCTGCCCCGACACTCTCCCATCAGACGCATCTACAGTAGGTCCATAGCACCTCATTGACATTCTCTGCGTAATCTAACATAACCTGGATGGTTTTACAATGTTATACAAAAGGAGCAGCCAATATAAAGCTAATGGAAAGTTCAATTCCCTCTCATCATGAGAGATGACAGTGGAAACATTAGTGTTGACAATGACACCATGATGTGGCTGGTTTACATACACATCCATTCTTATTGTGTAATAACCAAAAACTATATGTATAGACAACTTCATTTTTCCAAAAGTCTCACAGTGATCGACAGAATAACACAAGGAAACGAGCAATAGAACACACTGCAGTATATGCTGTAGCACAGACATGGGGTGCTTCCATAGGAAACACTCACGTATCCCATATAGGAGGCATCCAGCTCTGCGCTGGTGGGGGTGCGGCTGCGGGAGCTCTCGGCGTGATGTAGGAGGAAGCGGCTGGCCTCCAGGGGCTGAACGTTAGAGTCCGATGAGCCTGCCTCTCCTGTTGGCACAACACCAGCTGGTCAGGAATGCAGGACAAAGGCTCCACTGTGTTCAAGCTTGTATTGGAAAATGTGTTTAACATCCCTGGAATCACTGGAGTCATTTCTGTCATAGACATAAATGTAATCAACATCAACTGTTTGATGTTTCTGACTCCTGATCCCAGATATGTTCCTTGTGAAAGTCAACAACATGCTTTTCTCTGAGACACAAACTGCACTTCAAAAACTCCAAAAGAGGGTTAGCTACAGTATACATCACACAGCAAATCAGAAACGCAGGAAAAAAAGGACTAGGATGAATTCCATTTCCATACAAAAAATACTCAACAATGTAGAAATGGAATTGACCCTCATTCCTGTGTTAGAAAGTGTTGGATTTGGGTACAGTACACATCTGCTTAGATGCTCAAATTGTGTGTGAGAGAAAGGAAAATAAAAACAAACAAATCCAAGACGGTGAGCAGGCTATGAGTGAGTTTTTACTCCACATGTGCTTGTCATTTCTAGCCCCAAGCACACACGGCATGCTAGGGGCTCCTGTTGTTCCCTACCAGTGGCAGACTTCAGTGTTTGTTCTGTTAGTTTAACATAGGCCTCAGGGCTCTCAGGAATCACTACATCTGCAAGAAATATTATACAGTTCACACATTCAACATTGGGGGACACCGGAGCTTGGAGTCAAATGGTGCAACCTTAGTGCAACAGTATAAACAATATTATTATTCAGAATACTTTATTGTGATTTTGAAACTAGACTGAATCATGTACAGTATCAGTATCTCAAACTCATCTCAAGCACATCCTTGGCTAAGTAGTCCCTTTATAAAAACTATTGTGAGACTAATAAATAGTAAAGAAAACATTAAATATATAACTAGAATCCTGTGTCTCCACAAAGTTTAATAGTTTAAATGCAGTTATAATAATGTTAAGAAACTGACGTGTTATTTTGGGCCAAAAACAATACCAATTTTGAGAAGTGAAATGCTAAACCAAAGATTTCT